>JAVJGG010000048.1:20294567-20310711 GCA_035590195.1 Aviceda cuculoides
CTTTAGCATCCTTGCCCCTCCTTCGGGCGGGCACTCGAACTCATTAGGCTAATTAGGTGTCATGCGAACCTTCGGGAAATGGGTGGGTGGGCCTGGGGGCGGGTTGGGGCGTCACTTCCTCCCCCCACCATTGTTTGATCTTTGGCCCCGCCCGGTGAGCTGCCCCGCCCAGCCAATCAGAAGAGGGAACCGCGCGGCTGGGCGGGGCCCTCCCTCTGTGGAACCTGCCCCCACAAGGTTTGAGACTCGACTCCTTCAGTCTCTGACAACAGTTAACACCCTGCAGTTAAAAAAATAATTACAGCTTTTACAGCTGCTTTGTCCTCTTTGGCAGCTACAAGACAGGGGCTTTTGGGGTATCGACAAAACATTCCTAATTTTTTTATTTCTGAAGCATTATTCGTATTTTTCCTCATTAAACAGTCAGTCCAAAGCGGTTGGCCTCTATTGTTTTCAGCTTTAGATGAGCAGCTCTTTGAAATTCCAAATACATACACTGTGTGTTTGGAGTTTACTCTGTTTACCAACGGCATCTGAGGTCAAGTCTCAATGATTTCTACTTACTTATCTGTGATTCTCTGTCCTGAAAATCGGTTACTCCTTATCTCCTAAGATCAGGTCTCTGTAGCTTTAATGCCCTGTCAGATGCAAAATGGAAATAGAAAGTGTGCTTTAGAGCACTTAAAAATGTCAAGCACGTTTTGGTGTTAGCTGTATGAAGTTCCTAGCGTTATCACCTGAAGAGAAGCCCTGTAGTTACACAGCTTTTTTTCCTCTCAGCCAATTTTAATCTGTGATTATAAAGGCAGACTGGAGGCCTGAAGCAGTCCCTAAATTATAATCCATCTTGCATATTATCTGTTATGACATTTTTCCATAAGCAATTAAAGATTGTTTATGCTTCTGACTTGTCAGTTCCTTGAACATGGTAATGTCTTTTTTGGGTTTGGAAGAAAATATGTCCTTCCTAAAAAACACTGCAACACTAACACAGGTTTGGGGGGGTGTTTTTGAGCGTTTCAGTCCTTCTAGCCATCCAACCAGGCTGTGATAACACCAGAGTCACATATTTCATTACAAATGGAAAAATTACTATTCCTCTCATCTATAACACAGACTCCTAGTATTGTTGTAAAAGCCATTAAAAAAAAATAAATAAATCTCCTCCTCCCCTTTTTTTTTTTCCCACATAGCCATTTTTATTCCCCACCTCATGATTTTTTTACTGTCCGTTACAGTCCTCCTTTCCCTGTAGACACACGCTTTTCATAAAAATATAATTACGGACGTTGCTAGGTATCACGCAGATGCAGTTTTACAACAACACGTGCTAAAAGACAGAACTACAGAAAACAGCGTGCTTTGGTTCATTTACACGTTGGTCTTTGTGCACCAGGTAATAATTATCTGTCTATTCTAGAAATGATAAGTGTGAGGCATAACCAAATGTTATATATTTATCTGCAGAACTCCAATCAATTTTGATCACTGCCAAGAAGGGACTGGAAAAAATTAAAGTCCAAATATCCTAAATTGTGATTTTTTTAAAAAAAATAATTTGTTTTTACTGTAAAAACAAACTGAGCAATACCAGGTTTCTTCAGAGCCTGACTATATAGAGAAACATGGGGAATCTCTCATTGCACGCTTTTCCATTCTGCAGAAGTTGAATAGTTTTTCTTTTCTTCAGGAATACTTACTTTGACATTAGAAGCTAACTGTATGGTACTGATATGAGGAAAGTGGGGCTTGCTTTATTTCTGATTTACATTGAAAATGAAGCTACCATGGTGCGATCACCACATTTTTCAAGACCAAGAGATTATTAAAGCTTTCAAAATTTATGAAGGTCACCTCATACACTGATCAAATTTTACTTACGAGTTTGTCCTTCACAGTGTTTCTCACACACCTTTCACTCAACACTTTGCAGGCACTCTTGTACGATCTAGAAAGCAGAATCCACAGCTACATAAAAAAGTCGCAAACCCTCAGCGTTACTGGGGTTTGCCCCTGTTCTTTGAATCACCTGTATTTAAATAATCCCCAGATGCAAAAGCATTTGCCTCATTTCTTGCCCTGACTAATAATTCTCTTTAGCAGTCTCAACGCTATTTCTTTATTATGTGTTTTTTATATTTGCTTCAGAAGACATTATGAAATCCGTATCCGATTTCTTTACTTTTATTTTCTTCATTTTTGACATATTGGCAATGGACCCAATGTTCAATTCAGCCACATTCTTCACTGTGGTCGTCCCCCCCCTTTTCACTGAGATCACAGTTCTACCTTCCAGCTGATTTATACTTCTACTTTTTCTGCTTAATGATTCAGAAAATAGCATCTCATTGAAAAAAAAAAAAATTCTATGTAGTGTTCAAGCGAGGTGCAACTCTTGCGCTCTTATAATGGGTCTGTGACAGAGTCCAGTATGCTTTATAAAAGCAGTATTCACAATTTATGCAGTTACTGTGCAAGAAAGAAAAATGAGTACTAAACCTTCATAAAAAGAATTGTAGATGTATGAAGTCAGCAGAGACGCATTTGGCCCAGCCCTGCCACACCGGACAGCACGGCCACCTGCCTCCCTGCCTGCAGGAACTTCTGTTCAGTTGGTATTGATGAATTTTAATGGTTGGTTTTAAATCCTCTTAAGACTGATTGTTCTACTGAGTAGATATTTTAGGCACACTGGACAGCTGTATTAAATGTTTTTCTTTGGTATTTGATTACTTACAGTACATTGAGTTTTAACGCATCATCCACTGTTAACTCTGGTTTGATAGTATCTTGGCTGGTTACGATCCAGTGTTATTACAGCATGATTTGCAGACAGCTGAGAGTAAGCTCTGGATCCTGCCGTGCATGTTATCAGAAATTCAATGTTCCTACATATCATAGAGGAACAGAAAAATTCCATGTAACGCTTATCATACAGCTCAGTTGTCAATAGGAAATATTACCTGAAAATAACAAATAAACACAATACATGCTAAAGTCTGGACACATGAAATAAAAGCCATTCCAGCTCTAAAAGTCTTCGTCTGCATATAGACCGTTCCAGGGCAGATAACCAAGATGAATTTTGTTGGATTCATCCCCCTAGTGAGAGTCATTTGCTTAGTTCTAACACCATTAATAATATTGAATATATCTACTGCAGCACAAGGACACTCTAGAATGAGGGCACCACCACAGTTCACCACTTTCTGGTTAAGGGTGCTTCTCCTTACTATAAATATTTTTATCCTGCCAACTATCTCTTTATTTCTCCAGTCCAGTATTAATGTCAAGTCTTGAAAATATTCAGTTGCTTTGAAATGTTTTATAAAGAAAATTATTTTATACAAATTGTTTTCTTTCTGAATACCTGAACTTACGAGAGGTCTAGCATGTTCATGCAGCACTTGCTTACAAAGCCTGTTTCTAAGTAGCTACCTTTACTCTCAAATAACACTACTGTCTTATCGAAGGGAAGACAAAATTGATCTCTAGTTCTGAGGAGGAATGGCTGAATTGTTATAAAAAAAAAATAAAAATCCTAAAACTTTTACATGTAAGCATGCCAAGCTCTTGTTACACCATTTCATTAGATATTGGGCTGCTGATAACATCTGAAAGTCAGATAGACATATTTTTCAAATATTCTTGTAAAAATAGTTTAATTGGGGGAAATAATAAATAGGGAAACAACTATTCCACTGAGAAAATATCAAAAAAGTTAACCAATTATGTTCTGTAGGATTTTACTTAAACTGAAACGATGCTTTACCTCCTAATTTCCAAGAGCACGTTCTTTCCTGTGCCACAGGACGAGCGAGGCATCGGCATTCGGGCATCTCAACTTCAGCACTGCACTAGTACAGCACAACCCTCACCATTCTCCCAAAGAACAAAACTTCACATTATTTATATTATGCTATTTTCAGTAAGCATTGATTAAAAATACTTAGTTGGCTTACTATGATGAGCAGAAGTGTAATAATAAACTATTTCGGGCAAAAAACAATAGAATGTACAGGCGATGAGAAGAGAATACAGATGTTTAAGTCCATTTCCATGACAGGTTTTTTTCCCTCCCATATCATAACAATGATATCGTCCAGCAGCCTTTAATTCACTTTCATTTTCAAATGTATTTTACATCTTTAAATTTAACGACATTGATATCTTCTGCCTCACAACTTTGAAAATTTGTGCTGCAAGAGAGACAAAATGGCATTTACGTGGAGTGATATTCCTTGGCTCATACCCTGAGCCATTAAGCTATTGCACAAAGAAAAAGCATATCATTGATTTCCTCCAGTTTTATTTTTAAAGAGCTGAATGAACCCTAATTATTTCTCTTAAATAAAAAGCCCCAGCCTTTGAGAATCTCGAGGTGTAGCTTCTGAGCTGGCACAAAGCATCTCAAAACTCCAGGATGAGGTTTGGGGGATGACAGAGCCTCTTTCAGGGGATTACAAGGCTCTTCTATCTCATTATTTTCCTTTTTGACTACTTCTGTACAACTGCATACTGAAGCGTAGCAGTGTAATACACCTCAGTATTCAGCAATCTGATGCTTTAAATCCTACTCTGCGATGCCAATACTCTCCAAGAGCCACGTAGGGAGTATAGGAGCTTTAAATAAATATTCTGTCCATCTATACTGTATGTCTAGACCCTTCGAATTCATTTTTCCACCCCACTGCAGAAAATGTACGGAATTGCTGCCTATCTGCTCAGGCTTTGCAGTTCTGTAGCTGCATCACTCACCAGGCGTGCGACCGCTTACGAAATAAAACGCTATGCTCAGTGACTCCCGACGGAAAGCAAAAGCTTTCTGGGAAGCAAACAAAAAATGCTTCTGTTACTAAAATGATGACACTTCATTCAGAAATATAAAGTAACAGGGAACTGGTAGATGACTGTACATATTCTTTCATGATCACACATTTCTGTCCTGGGTAAACAAGGTGGTGGCAGTTCTGCTGTAAACTTCTAGCCTTGACATCCCCCCAAAACCCAGGAATGGGCTCAGATTTACCCCAGCAGGAATTAGCAAAGTCATAAGATCTAAAGATGCTTAAAAGTCACAACCAAGCAAGAAAGCACATGTTTTAGGGACTTCTTAATCTAGATGCAGTTTAAGTAGGACTTTACGTGAACTTAAAAAACCAGATTTTTCTGATACAAACAGTACAGGAAAAAGCTCGTCATTCTTCATACTCTGGGGGATTTACCACCTCTGCAGTTTTAGCAAGGCCCATTCACACTGAGTCAATGGAATATTTATAGGAAACAAGACTGCTAGGTGGCGAAGAGAAAAAATTACAATCTTCATAAATTTAGACTTTTTTAATGCAAAATGACTTTCCAGCACCAAAAGCTGTCTAAAAGCAGTAGTGTACATGCTCAAATGCAAAATAACCAACCACCCAATTTTCAATGTGGATTTCACAGGAAAGTGCATCAAAGGAATGGGCATGCTTCAAAAAAACAGTGGGAACTTGGTATTGCCAAACCCCTTCCCCTATATACCCAGGAAATTTTGCAGAAAAACTCACTAAAAAAAATGTTTGGCAGCTAATAGCTCCAAACTAGTATTTCCACAAAAAAAAAAATCTATCTTAATTGCATGTCAACATTTGAGTTCTTTTTCCCTCAACAAAATTGACGCTTATGGAAATAATAGTTTTAACAATCTAGTTTTTCAGAGAAAAGAAATTTCTATGGAAAAGTGCATCCAAGCCTTAGGGACTGGCACAATTAAGCTGCCCCCTCCCTTGTGAACCCTGTACTAGTATTAATGAGATGCAGAGGGAGTTATATTAAGATTTCTTCCAGCCAAAAGGGCACATCAAGCTGTTTTACTGCTCTTGAAGGAGGAATAAGACGTATTTCATCCATTCTCCAAAAGGATATACACAGGTTTCCTATGTATCAGAAGTACTGGCTATACTTTATGACTAGGGTAGTATATTAACACACTGCAGCTCTAAAGAATGACTGCGAGGGGAAGGACATCTTAGTGTAAATAATCTGCTTCCATATTTGTCATTAAAAAGGTCTTCTCCCCTTCTTAGAGCCCCTTCTCTTGACCTTTTCTTAACTCACGTTGAGACAAACATGTTCGAGTCAGTAAGAGCCATCTTGGACGAAAATTAAACTTCTCAGTTTCTAGACCATTGGCCTCGCACTGATTTACAACGAAGAAAACAGTCCAAGAATCTGAATGCCTACAAAACAGCTGACTCAGAGGCCAAAACAAACAATAAAGACTTACCGTCGAACAGTTTGGCTTTAGCCGCATGCCAGATCTCAGGATCTGCTAAAATTATTAAACAAATAGCCGCCTATTCAACTGAAAATAGGTAGCTTCTCAGTTACTTTATTTTCTCCAGAAAGAATGAGATAAGAAAACTCTTCCATTGTCACCCTCCACGTTTTTTTCCAGTGGATTTCCTAGCAAACGAGGGCCATTGCCTTTTCCTCAAAAGCACTGGCATGGAAGTACTTTGAAGTGGGATTTAACTCTGGAGCTGGCCCTGCTTTGAAAAAGCAGTTTGTACCAAATCGTTTCCAGAATTGCCTTCCAGCCCACAGCGTTCTATGCTTCTACTTAGATTTACAGGTGGTAGCCATATCAAACATCATGTAAATCTTTCAGTTGGGATCTTTCTAGAGTCTGCTACCATGTATATAACCTTACAGATACATATGTTATCCTACCTATAGCATTCTTATAGTGTATGTACTGTATCACCTTATATAGTAGAACAGATTCCAAATGTATTGAATATCAAAGCAAGAAAACAGAGAACATAGAAGGTAATTTGGGGGTTAGATGGTATAAATGAAGACTACAGGGATTCACTGAAGAGATGAACATAAGGTGATGCAGTGGGAGAGGAAGAAATTGTAAATGAGATCAGTTTACTCCAGCTAGTGTGTATAGATAAACTGTAAAAAGAAAGCTTTCATTTGTTTTACTACTTAAAGATTTCTTCATTTACTTTTTGTCTAATTCGATGCAGAAACCACTAAGAAGTTTCTGCATCTAAAACGTGTGAAAATATGTTTACATACATAGATGTGTGTGTGTGCATAGATGTGGGAAATTCCTCTGAGTGTTGGCAACATGGAAATGAGAGCGTATTTGATGATCTTCAGAGATGCATGCATGTCTAAGATTTACCCTTAAAAAAATCAGCTATACACTACAAAGTGTAAAACAGGGCTGAGCAGAAATTACAGAGTCTGCAGAGCAATGATGGAGATTTAAAGTCACTGTGGAGATAGCAGTTTGTTCTCATCCCTTCTGCTCAGAGTAAAAAAGAAAGATTTAGAAGCATAGTAACTTTGTAGGCTGTTAGGTAAAGAACTATAAAGTGGGGTGCTAAACAGGTAGGTAAACATGAAGGAAGAACAGTTAGGGCCATTCCATAGCATGCCTATGCATTACTACGAAATAAAAAAGTAGCATATTGTCAAGATGTTCTCTTCCCAGGGCTGAGGAGGCTATAGGTGCATCGGTCTTCTACAAGAGCACACTGCATTTCCTACAGCTGTTGGTTGCTGAAGACATGCTCCAGATAATGGAAGCATAGAGGTCAGGTGTGTTAGATAACTTCCGTCAAAAACCTTGTTCCTAATAAGTTAACACAACTGTTAATATGTCTTTTAAAGTCTTTTAAAAAAAAGAGTATTTCCTGAACAACAGAAACACTAAGATAATGCTGTATGACAAGGATCACTTTAAAGGAATAATATCTCAACATTCTTGCAATTACACCAAGGAAGGAAGGAAAGGCAATCGTACAAATAAATGAGCACCTTCAAATTATTAAGCAATTAAAGCAGCAGCAGCAACGTGCTGAGCTTCACAGAAACAAGTACTATAAACAAAGACAGCTTTACAAATGTGACATTCAGGTCACAGTTCTCAGCTGGGATGTAACTGCAGTTACATTACTGCAGTTAGGTTTGTTTGATTGCTCCTCCTTTCTGCACAAGGCATCAGTAGGATTAGTTATTCTTGCATCGAGCTTCTTGTTGTTACGATGGCAGACACAAACACCCAGAAATCTAGCTTTGTATAAAACCCACAAAGCAGCTGTTACTGCTCGCTCTTCATTCCAGGACACACGGCACAACCAGCAAGTGAGCACTTCACAGTCACGCTGGAGCTATTCCACAGACAGGAATTAAACACAGAACTCCCAGCTCCAGATCCTGTGCCTCAGCTCTGACCTCTCTGCCGCCTTCTCCTGTGAATGTTTGAGTGTCCCTGCTATTCATCAGGATAACAACCTGGAGAGGTGATCAATCCAAAAGATACTGTATTTCACAAACGCTCTCCTTTGGCTGAATAGTTATGACTTACAGGTAACTTCTCTTCCTACAACAGCAGGACACCCTGACCTTAATCCTTCATTTCTGGTCAAAAACTGCTGTTCCAACAAAATAAATCATCGTGGGAAGACACTTGACTATTTAAAAGCATCAGATCTGTTTGTTCCTGAAGACTGGTGCAAGGTATTCTGCACGCTGCCACCCACAGTCCGTAAGGCTGGGTGTACACTGCTCTGTGACACTGGCGTGACTTTGTAGCCTCTCCCTTCGAGTCACCCCGACTTTGTTTTAAACACATTGTTTTACTTTTTGCTTCCCTATCACCAGTATAAACAGCATGTACAAAAAAAAAAAAAAAAAAAAAAAAAAGATGAGCTAATATAATTGACCAGAATAAATAATAGCACTGAACACTTTTATTGTATAAAGAGATTCCAACCACATAATCCAAATATTTACAGGCTAGGATGAGTCAAAGTTAATTTTTCACAGAAACCTCTATAAAAGGGCAGTTTACAGGAAAGATTTGAATACTAAAAATGTTCCTGCCTCGCCAATTGTGTTTGGAACAAGACTGTGGATGGGGAAAGTAAAACTCTTGGAAAAAACAGACAGATACTCACAGCATAACACAGCTGAATTCACAATGATGTATAGCAATTGAAAGTCACATTGCTATTTGAGACGGCAAGAGAGATTAGACACCTGGGAACATACCTACTGTACTGAAATTCCAGGGACTACCAAAACAAGCCACCTTCCCTCTCCCCTTGTGTTTCATCCAAACTGGAACCATTTCCAACTGAGCTTTACAGAAACAAAATTTTATCAAAGTAACTCTGAATGACTACAATGAACGTCCTCACATGTACATTTTGCAATTGATTTGACATCCTCCTTGCTTTCTCTGAATGCTACAGTTCGCACCACAGCAGTCAGGATTGCTTGCTGTAAAATTTACCAGCAGTTGGTCATCATCTTTGTTGGCATATGGAAAGGTGTCCTTCCAGTCACTGGTGAAGGACAAAGCCATAGCAGTTGCCACACAGAAAGAAAGGAAAACAAGCAAGAGGTGAGAAAGAGGACTGAAAAAGGGGCGAAGAAGTCTTGTGGGAGAGCAGCAACTTGTGAGAGAAAGGAGGATGGGAACTGGCTAATCAAAGCCCATTCAGAACACCAGTGGGAGCAAGCAACATTTCACTTCGTTTAGGAAAAAACTTCATTATTTCTTGCTTGATTTTAAAAAAAAAAAAAAAAAAGGGCTGCAGTGCAAGTGGCTCAAGACTTGGGGTTCTCCTAGGACTTGCTATTTGCTTTAAAGCAGCAAAATCACCCACAGAACAGATCCATGGGAAATTTCTTGAATTTCATGATAGGCAAGAGACAGACAATGACGTGGCACAAGGTGAGACTGTAAGGCAATTTTAATACATAAATTGTTGCTAGGATTTCACAGCAATTACCACAAACAGAAGTTTAGAAGGCCAAATTTATGGGTGTGGAATCATCAAAGCAATGCAGGAAGTCTCAGGTTTGAGTTTTGAGTCAGATATACAGATGACATTTTGAGAGGTACTGTATGATTTTGACATATAACTATATACCGTTACTCCTTATCACAACTTTAGTGAAATAGTAAATTTTTAAAATAGAGTGTATAAAACAAAAGTCATGTAATCCTTTCATTCATGTCTCTAACATGAAAACAGAGGTCAACTTGAGACATATGCTGTTGGGTTCTCGTGTTAAGTATACAACAGTAACGCTTCATTCAAAATACTACTTTTAATCATTTTTGACGATAAAATGTAGTCATCCACCTTGTACTTAGCACAAAACAAGCAAATGGTGAAATTGAATGTTATGAAATTAATCTATTTTTAATGAATCATTTCACCCCTGCCAGGAAAGATCACTGGCAGATCACTGGAGAAATTAGGTATGGCAGCAGATGCTGGAAACCACAACAGTCTTCACAAGCAGTAGCATGCTCAGAAAGTTTTAGCACAGTGCTTCAGTTATCCACTCTCCTAAGAAAAAGAGGCATAAGTGGTTCTCAAGTTATCTGCTAGGTATTTTAAATAGAAGACCCCGATATGACTTTTACTGACTGCAGAACATCAACCAAGTAAATGCTTGCTTTCTTGGCTACCGACAGAAGACATCCCTTCTGAAACACCATCACACACAGCTCCTCGGGGCACAGCGATGCCAAACGTCCCTGCCCATAGCTAACATTAGCTTGCATTCACTCTGCCTACTGTTTCTCACACGTTTTTTCCCAGCAGAAAAAAACTTCATTAAAATCTAAAAACATCCCTAGGTGACTGGTAGCATCAGTCTGTGCAAGTGAATCTTGAATGGCCTTGCATTCATCTTTTCGTATGTCATTTACTCTGTGAAATATTTAGTAAGGACATCCCCACGAGCTTCCTTTCCTTTTTAACCATTCACTCCTTGCTTTATACACGGTTGCTGGGAGATTTTTTTACCTCTGTTTTCTTTCACTGAACTCATACAGCACATGTGCTCACTCAGCATTTCACTTCTATTCTGAGGATTAATTTTTTTAAACTTTAGTTTTAAGTTTGTAAAGCCAAAGATAGGATAGTTTGAGTAGAAATTTCCATAAATCTTTCAAAGTTTTCTCAAGGTTCTCACACTAAATTAGCTTTCTTATCCCCAATGATTTAATCTGTCAATTCAATATCATTTCAAACAACTAGGTCAGGTATACCCTGAGTCTGAACCGCAAACAGCAGATACTGTTAATGAAATGGCTTGCTGAAGAATAAAAGTAATGGGCAGAGTTCTTCTGTCATAAGTTCATTTTACCTTTAAAAAAAAAAAAAATCCAATGTGAATCTTGTTCTGGTCAGTAATGCATGACAATCGTTTACACCTTCTGTATATGTATTATGAGGCGGAACTTCAGGGATGTGAGAAATTTTGAGTGTACACCCCTCTCTCATTAAAGCCAGTGGAAAAGCAAACAAACTCAAACATAGTTGCAAATCTCAGTGAGAAACAAGCAACACAGTTATTCACAAAAGTTATTCACTTCTCCTCTCTTTTCTAAATTATGTTTTATAAAGTGAGTACGTTTACGAAAATGATGGTCCCAGAGGAAGAAAACTGATCAACAGCCTACATTAGAACTTAAAGACCAAAGTTTTTCTTTTTAAAAAGGGAAGAAGTCTGTTTATCTCAAACGCAGTTAAATAAAAGCTATTAACATTTAAAAAGCAAGAGATTACTTAAGAAGTTGCATGTCAGATGAACTTGGAAAACCTAACTTTCCAAGTGAATTTACCAGATCAGCTATTTCAATTTATTGTTATTTATACTGAGAAATTTGGTTTTGATCCATTACTACCATTGGCTATCCCTCCAAAGAACAATACTAATGACAATAAGAGCTTCCACAAAATTAGTGAGGATGCTCTATTAAATTACCTTCATACTAAGAATCATATTCAAAACCCACATCTTGCTAAATATATTTTATTCTGACTTTATTCAGCAGGGAAAGAGACATGCCTGGCATGGAAAACATGATGGAAGACAGATGCAAGTAAAATTGTCAATTTTAAGCTGTCCATTTAAATTCCATCATCTTCTCTCTACTGTGCAGACAGATGACAGTGGTCTTGCCACCGCGGAAAAAGCTGAAAGGGAGCAAATTACTCTCTGTGGTACTTCATGCAATACTTTGTAAGGCTGAAGCATGGAAGAGGAGACAATAGCAGAGGGTCAGATACCCCCAGGAAAGTAGTCTCAACCCTGCAAATTACAATCAGTACCATCATTTTACTGGGCGCCGCTACAGAAAATATCTCGTGCTCCAGACCAGCCCCCCAGTGAGTTTTACAGCACCAGAACAGATTGTAAACGTCAAATTATTACTTGTTTCACTAACTGGCATTATATTTGATTAGTACCAGTTTTAATTGCTTTCTCTCACGTAGATTCTCTTTTGGGGCACATCCCGCTTGCTGTAGGATTATTCCAAAAGCAGCTCCTGCACATCAAGGCTTTCCCCAGGCGTTTTCTTTCACTTGCAAGCTCCGTCTATGCTGTCAGCGACCGAAGACTTCGGCTACCAGAGTTTTCAGGAGCAGCGGCTCCATTTCGTCCGCCACGTATCTCAGTAGCAACCGCGACACGTGCCCAGTTGGGTCCGTAGCAGAGCTGGTGTGTCCTCAGGGCCCGACGCGGCCCGCGCCGGGAGGGGCGAGCCCCGCGCTTCGCCCGGACCGCCTCGGCCACACATAAGCAGTGTCCACGCACGAACATACCTGGTTTTGTACTTCCCGGGCAGAAGGAACAAACTAATTCTGTCTTTGCTACAAGTCGCTCGGCGCATATAGGTGTAAAATGCGCGAATTGAAAAAACCCACCATCACACTGATTGTCCCTACCCTCCCCTCCAACGTGCCATAATAACTATCAAAGGGAGCCTTTCAAATTGCCTATAACTTTAGGAGAAGGAAAGAGAAAAATAAAATATGCATAATAGCCTAACAAGTGCGTCAAAAGACCCAAAACAATGTTCCCAGCCTAATATAAGATTGGCAATATTTTGCAGAAAAGCTGTATTTCAGCTTCCAGCACAAGGTAACAATACACTTACGATACTTACGTTTGAAGATTAGATATTTTCTCCTTTCCGCTTTCACCGACTGAAACATTTTTCTGCAACTTTACAAGCTTTACAACCCTTACTAGGTAAAAGAAGTGATATTTAGCTTGCTTTTTGAAGAAAGCAATGATAATTCCCATTTAATATGAGTCAGTCCTAAGGCTGCATAAGTGACTTAGTCTCTTAAAATAGTCATGGGACAGGACTCAAGATTCAAGTCTCATTCACTGCATTAACCATAATTTTTAAACTGCAAGCCTTGCAGGTTTAAAAACTAAATAATCCTCTGCTTCTCAATGTGAGCACTCATTGCATTCTGTAACAGTCACGTTCTGTAACTGTTATAACAAATCCATCGTGCTAATTTCCTTCTGCAGGTTGTTCACATCAGGAGACAGCCACACACTTCTCTTTAGTGAAATATTCCAACTCCGGACAGAAAGTGTTATGAGCTTAATACTGTTTAGAATGAGAATAACCTACCTATTGTGTGTGTGTGAAGAAAACAATTCAAGAAACTCAACAGTAACTCCTAACATTTGAAGGCTAGTTTCCACATAAGCCTTCCCATGATGTCTGCTATGTATTTCAGAAAATCACTATTCTTTTAAATCGGAAGGTTGATCATTTTGAATACAAACCGATCCAAAGCAATTCATTGGGAACAAGATGAGGCTTCCCATCCCCCGGAGGAAATGTGCCGGCCCACACACGAAATGCACGCGGGCTGGCTGATTTCTGACACCCGTGGCACAGGCTCCACCACGCGCTGTAAAACTCAGCCTCAGGCACCCCGTTCCTGCGTAACCCTACATCTGGTAAAATAAAGCAATAATCACCCAGATTAGGATTGCCAGGCTTTGTCTTGGACAATGACCGGCTCCTGATGCACAGCCAGCTGTCACGGGAGGAGCTGCGCAGAGTCGGAGAGATTTTGCTGAGACGGGGGGAACCTTTAGCATCCACGGGGTCCCCCGTAGGGCTGAAGGCATCTCCTTGACCTCTGTTCTTCAAAGCAGGCGTAACTCAGTTCAGATCACCTTCATTCGTAACTGTGACCTAATTAAATATGGAATCTTTTTCCAGCAGGATTCTACAGGAGATTTCAAATTTCTTAGTATTTACTCTTTGCTTGCAATGCAGTATCTGGATGTTTGTTTTAATGAGTTATGACTCTTAAACACAGAGAATAATATTAAACTGAAGATAATACTCATGTCAGAAGGAAAGCAAATTCTAACTTGGACAGTGGTTGAATCCAAAAAATTACCTCCATTTTCAATACTAATATCTGTAAAAGAATATTTGAAGGAGGCTGAGTCAGCTTGACTACCATGCTTGGGTTTTGGTTTGGGGTTTGTTGTCTTTTGTGGAGCAGCTGCAATGAAATTTGGTGTTTGGGCAGGTTTCTGATAGAAATAGAGTCACTAATGCTGTTTCAGTTCTAAGCATCAGGGTAATTGAATAATCATGAATATGCATTCAGATTTCTGACGTAAGTAATATATGAAGTTTCCAGGAGAGTCTTCCTGCAAACACTGATTGCACAGAAGACCATTTTAGATTAGTATCATTTGGAAACAGTAAAAAAAACCTCCTAGGAAAACGTCTTCACCGTATTTCCCAAGGACACTGCAGTATATATATGACTGCCGTCTGCTTCAGCTTTGTCTTGCTGTTTGCGGCCAAAAGCAGGCAATAAAGTCATTGCTAAAGGACTGAGCTGGACAATTAATGCAAGAAAGAAGTCTCAGCTACGCAACTTTGAGAAAGCAGTGACTGTCAAACCAGAACACAGACTGCTGCTTTGCAGCCAAGGAGGGGTTTTTCACCGCCGGAGAAGAGCAGGCAGACTGTACCCTGCGCATACACGCAGGCGGGTTGTATCCATGCCTGCCATGTTTGGAGGAGGTGCATCCACATTTTTCAAAGGCACCAGCCATGTAGTTAGCCTGGACCCACATAAATACAAATACATTTGTATTTAGTCTTTCAGTTTACACAATTCACTATCAATCATTCTCTATTATGCACGAAAGGCCATAAGGCTTTCAAGATGCACATTAAAAAGAAGGAAAAAAAAAAAAGAAACAATATCACGCTCAATGCTTCTCCAATCCAACTTAAATTCCATAACAACAAAACGTACATGGTCCTCCCAATTCAATCCCACACAAATAATGAGTTTGTTAATTAGAATCCTATGCCAAATGGGAGCAAATTCTACAGATATGGGTCAACCACCAAGGTAAACTGACTGAAACATGGCACTTACCAGGCTAGCTCCTCAAACTGACAGTTAGAGGACATCATGTTTTGGTACATTTCATCTCTTATGTTAAAGGACAAGCAACATAAGAACGCAGGCAACAATAAATCTAGACAACTTTAAAACATCACGGATTACTGAACATTACTGAAAATTGGAAGTTATAAGTTGCAAGTGAAAAGATTGCAAAACAATTCAACATTTTGAGCATTGCTTGTATTAATTCCATTTACTTATTTCTGCATCACTGATGTAACTCAGATAAGTTAACTTGGTGGGATAGGAAACACTACTCATTAACTGAGAACTTCCTTCTTCTCCACTTGTGACCCAACAAATACTGGCTGATTAACGTGAAAGCTTCTCTCCCAGCACATTGCTCTACAGCACAGAATACTACGGTAACTCAGGCTCCACAAATCTAACTGGAGTTAAATGCCCATCAGGGAATAATACATAAATTAACAGAAAATACTGAGTATCTTGACTTCTTCTGCTTTTAAGTGTCCTTTTCTTTTCACAGGTCAAATTCAGAGGAAGTATAAGCAACTTTAACCTGCTAATTTAAACGGAGTTACAGGACAAGTACACACTGCACGCAAACTGCTCCAATAAAGTTTCATCTATCTACTCGACACAGGCTTCTGTCCTGCAAAGCTAAGGCTAATTAAATTAAGCATTTACTTCTAATCACACTAGCATCCACTTGCCCATTTTACTTCCCAAGAGAAAGGGCTATAGCATCAGAGAAAGTGATTTCCAGTTTTTTCAGTGATAGCTCTGAGAGGTGTTGGTTGTCACTAGTATCACCAAAAAGAAACTTTTCAGAGCTGAAAACTTTTAATTTCTGCCAGTCTTCCCTGAAATTCTTCCCTTCAGCAGGCACACTAAGATCA
>JAVJGG010000048.1:20310721-20326086 GCA_035590195.1 Aviceda cuculoides
TAAGATCATTCAGAGATGCATTTATCACACCTAATGATCTTCTTCCTGGCATTCAAACTTTCTTTCAACTCGAATTGGTTTTCTTTGAGGAATACAGATGTGTCTAAAAAACAATATATCTGTTCTCCACAAGAGATAAATTAATGTGAAATCAAATACTGTCGTTGTTAAGCTGTCACATTTACTAGCATCCTCGTTTCACACTTTCAGGATCTGGCTTGTATAATAATCCAAATATAATGTAGTGTCTCACATCCCATTCACGCAGAATACTAACACACTCCATTCACAGACCAGCACAGAGCATATGTAGGTGCATGCTTTGTGGTTCTTGCAATTTCCAAAGGCTACCAGTGAAAAGAGACATTCCACTGGGAAATGTCTTTGTGTGGGCAATATCCTATAAATTTCTGTAGAAGCAGTCGGGGAGCGACCCTTTTTATTGCTTTCAAAGGGCTTTGTTCACTGCAGCCAGAAGTCTCCAAGTGAAGGGATAGAAACAGAGATTAATTGCCTCGTCCGCTCAGGAGGTAATTTTGGATAGTACCATAAAGCTTAGAAAGTTTATTGATGGAGTCTGTGTTTTTCCATGGAAACATTGCTAGTTTCTTTGTAATGGACTTGATCAGCTGAACAGGGTAATTTCAGACTGGCATTTTACTGGTTGGAGGAGTTACATGCTGAAGCAATCTTTCTACATCAGGAATGAAATTTCTCTATTAATCTACATAGGACTGTGTAGTCGAAATCTTTCATCAGAGAGTTAGATGAACTTGGAAGAAGTTTCAGGGCTTTAATGAAAAGGCAGTTTTCCTTTCACCCCAGACAGGGTTTGGCATTTTGGTTTTATTGTTTGGTTGGGCATTTGGGGTTTTTTTGTTGGTGTGGTTTTGGGGTTTTTTTTTGGGGGGGGGGGGGTATTTAGGAGGGTACCTTGGCCTTATATAGGTCCATAGCTATAATTCTGTTAACTTTGAAAAAGAGATGGAAGATGGTATACAGTATCAATAGCACAGTCAAACCAAATAATACAAATGTTTCAATATTCTGCTCAAAAGAAGAAAAAAAGATCTGAGAATTGGTGCAAGCCTCACCAGCCTCGTAACCAAAATACTGCACCCCTCTCTCATTCCATGGTTCTGATCGGCTACCAGAGCTCAGCAGCTTTGCACACATCGCCATAATGAAATCGGAACCAGAGGTCATTGCACCAGCTCAAAACTAAATGAAAAAGGAAAACAACAAACCAAGTATTTCTCTGTAACTCCTTGCTCTTCAGCAAACATATTTTAATTCTGTTAACTGATTTGATTGTGCAATATAACAAATTACTGCAAGTTCACATCATACAAACAAGAGTTAAACACCATTCCTGATAACCAGAGAGCAATTGATCAGGACAGGATAAAAAAATATTACACTACGTATTACAACAAGTCATCTTCATTTATGGTACTATCAAACTGCTGACCAGTGAATCCTGGGTAGGTTTTTCTGGTTATCTGTACCGCAAACCATGATTTCTGAAGAGAACATTACCTGCAGGTAGTAAGGCAAATGTATTCATGACTCAGGCCACTTCTTTAGCCTGAGTAGTGTCATGGCTTAAGAACCTCCCCTTACATTGCTTCAGAAGGGCCCAGCTGGGCCAGACCAGCTCCATAGCAAATATTCTAACTGTTAGGTAAAAGAAAAACCTGGCAATATTGCCATTTTACAGAAGCCAGGCATATTCCTCGGTAAGCACCAGGAAACACCTTAAGATCCCGCGTACAGATCTGTTATTCAAGATTATTTTTCGATCTGTGTAAAGCACAATGGTTTTGCAACCTGTCTCTAGAGAACAGCATTTACTTCTGTAATGGGCTGTAAGTATTCAGGCTTCATAATCAGGGGTAAGATTGACTTCTGCTTTCTAAGCTGCTACTGTTCAACTGATGAAATGTATCAACAAAATCAGCATACATCAGGAGGTCTTACACTCCAGCTGAGTTCCCCTTGACAGATTCTCCTTCATTCACCATTGAACATGCTACGGTGATAGACCAGTGAATAGTTAATAGAGTTATATAAAGGACAACGGCAAGGGAAAGCCTTGGACTTTCACCCTTCACTAAACTCATTACAACTCTCTGAAGTGGATTAAAATAGCATAGAAATCACCTTTGATCCCCTTTCAGTCACAGAAATGACCTTTGAATTTTATTGTGTTTACAATAATCTTCTATGCAGATGGGTGTGAACTTTAGCTAAATTAGTTTGACCTACTGCAAATAAAGAAAAATGATTTGCATTTAATGTTTCTTCCTGGAAACTAAGGGCAAAATGAAACCATAGAGTAGCATACCTAGAAAATGCTTAAACACTTTCTCTTATTCTACAACAGGAATATGCAAAATTCACCAAAGGAGGAGAAAGTGAGGGTTTAAATCTATCTATCCTATACATAACAGTAAACAGGATACAAATCAGCAATTTTAGAGTTGGAGCTTTCCTGAAGCTTCCAAACCCCAGTAAGGGAAGAAACACTCTCTTGCATGAACTCTGCTCTGTAGGTAGCCAAGGTAAGGGAACAAGAATCGAGCCAATGAAAATACCACTGTGGTTTCCTTGCAGATCACATCAACCACCAGAAACTTCAGTTGCAAGGAAAGATAGAAGCCATTTACTTCCTTAGTTTTATTTCTTACGCAAAATTCCAAATTAAAGACCTGTCTTATTTGCTTTAAAAACTACTATATTCTATTAGCACAGAGTAAAGCCTTTCCTCAGCCAATATAACAGGAATGGTACACAGCTGCAGCCATACAGAGCGAATCTCTTCTGAAGTGCACTCAAAACCTCTAAAACAGCAAGTTGGGAAGTGGGACGGGCTGCACCCGGGCACTTTTCATGCTTTTAGTCCCCTGGCATAGTTCCACTACCCCAGTGCAAACTACAACGTGAAAAATAATTTGTGCTTATTTCTCTAAAACACAGTTCACTGCGCCTGCATGCTCTCATAGAGGATACCGCCCGAAGATGCAGGTTGGCAGAAGCTAGCCATATTTACTAGGAGAAGGATTTCTCTCCACCCGTCCTGCTCCCACATCCTTCCCTGGGGGATCTTCTCTCGCCAGAGATCTGCTGTTAGGTTCAGAGAGCGCTTTGCTCCCCGGCACCGCCGCACGCCTACTCCAGCCCGCCGCATCCCTTGCATCTCCTCGCCTGTCACCGCGTCCCCCTCGGGGGGAAGCCCCTGCCTGGATGCAGAGAAACCTCCTCCTCCCGCTGCCAAGCTGTCACCACCATCACAGCGTACCATCTTAATGAGGCCAAGGGCTCCTCTGTACATCTAAAGGCTTTACAAGCTTCCGAAAAGGAAATAATTATGCAGTCTAATCTAATGCTTATAGATGCAAGTTAATAAAAACTTTATTGACTCTCAAACTGCCCTCTATAAACTATCCAGAAGTCTTTAGCGCTGAACTGTTTCGGGACAGCCACGCAGGAGCTGAAACTTTTCACAGTCATTATTTCAAACAGGACCCAGGAGTCCATAAATATTTGGATGAGAATTTACTTCTCTATAAATAGGTCTACAAATTCCTACCACAGCCATCCACTTACACATAACTAAGATTTTATGCAGCTAGTTGTGAACACATGCAACCACCTTTCCCAAGACATTCGTTTACTTACTATTAAAAGAATACTAACAACCTGTAAACTTCCTCACATTCTGTATGAGAACACAAAACAAACTTACAGATGTGGACTAGCTGACTACAAAGGTATTGCATGAAATAAATAAAAAAAAAAAAATCAAGAGGAGTTAGTGTACTATTATTATCAAAATATGCAGCTCAGCAGCTAAACATATGCTTGCCTTTGGAGCTAATAAACACAACTGTCAAATCAAACTACCTGAAAAACATGCAAAGTATGAACAGCATCTTGTTCCACACTATAAACTAAAGTATTCTGAAAATTGAAAGGGGAAAAAAAGAGCATGTTATTGGTACTATATTGCTACTATAACTAAAGCGATTGGTGGAAACACTAAATACCATCTTGTCTTAAAACACACCCATACTTTCCAACACCAGGTGCTTTAAATCTGTTCTGAAAAGCCTGAACTACTGCTGGACCTGTGGGCTACTCTTCTCTGTTATTTACAGAGTTCACAAACATTCTCAAAGTGAGAAGAGAGAAACTGAACACACAGGTCTTTGCATGTCCAGCAATATCAACAGATATGAGAAAAACTTTTGCAAGACTGGATATTTTCTTCTCTGCACAATAGAGTATCATGCTTTTACATGCACACAGAAAGTTGTATTGGCTCAGGTGAAGTTTAATTAACACGTATCAATCCAAGTCCAGTGCTACAAAAGACAACAGTTTCGCAACTTCACTTTCATCACAGCATTAAAGAAAAAAAAAAAAAAAACACAGAGGGAGGTAAAACAAGCCCAGGCAGAATTACACTCATTGCACAGGATTAAAATAAAATTTTCCTATATATCCCCCTTATTTCCTCATAATTATTGACTATCAAGAGTGCTGCACATTCACAGAACAGTTTCCTAACTTTAGGATTCCTTCTCTTTAAAACGTCAGGTTGTCACTGACAGATGCCCTGTGAGAAAATTAGATTGTTACCGCGAACCCCTTGACTCTGTCACAGAGGCATGAGATGCTGCCAAGTTACACAGCGTTTGGACGGGGGCCAAAAGATGATCATGTACCTACAAGAAAAATAATCAGACCATGTGAAACCATCTCCCCACTGCTGTGGAGAAGGAGCTTGTACTGTGATTCTTCTCCTCTCGCTGGAGCAGAAGGGATGCGGGAAACCTTAACGGCAGCAGGGCATGGCGAGTACCCAATCGAAGCAGAGAAAACCAGACTTTTTTATTTTGTGAAGAGGAAAGGAATAATATGAACCAAGATGTATTTAAAACAAGAAAGAATCTGTTCTTTAATCACACTCTTGTACTGGGCCGGGCTGGGATGGAACTAACCTTCTTCACAGCTGCCCAGAGTGCCGCGATTCAGATTTGTGAGTAAAACAGCACTGATGACACACCAGTGTTTTGGGGAGCGCTGAGCAGTGTTTGCACAGCATCGAGGCTTTCTCTTTTTCTCATTCTGCCAGCCTTCCCATCCCCCAGCCAGCAGGCGGCTGAACTGAATTGGCCAAAGGAATATTCCACGGCACGTAGCATTGCTTAGCAATAAAAAAACCTCAGGGCTTTTGTCTTCCCAGGTAGCCGTTACTTGCAGACCGGCTGGGCATCAGCCTGCTCGCGGCAGGTGAGGAACGATTGCCTTTGCATCATTTCTTTTTCCTCTCTCGTCTTTCCTTCCTTATCAAACTGCCTTTATCCTGACCGTGGGTTTTCTTGCTTTTTTCTCTTCCTATCCTCTCTCCTGTACCGCTGGGGGTGGGAAACGAGCGAGCAGCTGGGGGGGTGCTTAGCTGCTGGCCAGGGGAAACCCACCACAGCTCATTTCCAGGGGGATAACAACTGGAGTACAGTGTGGTCGAGAGGGGAAGATGGAAGAGGAAAGAAGAAAAAAAACCTAGAGGATTTTTGGAAAGCCCCAGGGGTGCTGAGCAGCAAGAAGCAAAGCTGTCAAAAGAGATCAGTGTTAGTGGCATTACCTTCGTTCCACTGAGCTTGACATTCTTTAAACGCTCTGCTCAAGCACCTTCGTTTTATTCCTGATTTACCTCATGCGTTAGATAGTAAGAGGAAGTTCTCCTCCTTCATTACTTCCTGAACATGAGAGAAGAGGGAGTATATGAAAATAAACCAATTACCTTACTGTATTTCCCCACGTTAAAAATTCACCATCAGCAACGTTTAGGTTCCAATAGTCTTTCTTCTACTCTCCAGCAATATGTTAATACTGTGTTTTATAAAGGGATAGATTCATGATTAAGATACATCAATTAATGCCATGAAATTAAAGGTTCGCAGCTGAAACAAGTCCAACCCTTGGTTCCAGATTGCATGGGCAAAAACTGCACCTGTCATACATTTTTATGCTCACAAAATTAATTGTGAATGGCTAACCAAGTACTTTATTGTATGGGCACAAATGAGGTATTAAAAAAAAAAAAAACCAAAAAGAAAAGAAAAAAAAAAATCACAAGAAAAGGAAGCATGCATTTTGTGGTTAAAAGGTGCTCCAAAGACAAATAGAAAATATGAGAGCAGAAGTGCCACAGAGGAAGTCATTGTCTCAAAAAGTTGTGAGCCTTGCTGGGTCCATAATAAGTCCATATTTGAAAGAGTCAACTATCAGACATGTATCAAGCACATGTAGCTCTTGTGAGGCCCCAAAATTTTATTAGTTTTTACTGATCACAATATATCATATGAATATAGCACAAAGTATAGCATACTCCAAGTTTAAAGTGAGACTGAGGAGGTTAGGAAAACCTCTCAGTAAGTGGACAAATGAAGTCCATATTTCTTGCAAGAATTTTGGAAAATGCATGTTGGAAAACTTTTTTTTCTGTATAAGGGCTTCTTTTTATTCCGAATAAATGAATCACTATAAGGGGGAAGGGGATGTCTTTTTTAGCATGCCAAAACTGTGCTGACTGAATAAGCAGTAAAAAAATCGCATTACGTTTGCAGAAAAAGTAACTGATGTCTTAAGTCTGATTAAATATACAAATGCGCTAGATTCTCTGAAGATATGTGGACAGCTGCATCATTTTTGCATTTCATAATGGTAACGAGCTAATATGTTAAAGAAAGTTATATTTATACCGCTATTTGTAAAATAAAGCCACTTACTACAACTTCTTCCAATGCACTATGACACTTACAACAAAAAATGGCTAATGATAACAGTTTTCAGAGACAGATAAGTATAAAAGCCTTTATTATTTTATGCTGAATAGAGATGTCTATAAATACAACCTGATTAATAGTTACAAAAATAAAGCATTATTTTTGTTAAAGCTTATGGGAGGCTATATGAACTAGCTCCACTTGCATTCCATTTCAAAGTACGTAACTCTATATACGCTTTGATTGCAACTACAGCATAGAGTGCAAGACCTGCAGAAAGCATAGTTAGTAATGTGTTGCTACTCAAGTCAGGCTTACTCAATAGTTTCCTGTTCAAGGGCTTATTTTAAGCCACTTATGGCTTAGCCAAATGTAGCCATGTGGGCATTTCAGTTAAAAATCCAAAGATAAGATTTTTAAACTGAATTACAGGGAAAAAATGGTCCAAGTATTGTCAACAGGGATTTAAAGATAACAAAGGTTTGACTTCGTGGTAGAAAATGCCATGTTTCCTCATCTCGTGGAAAACATTTCTCCGGTCCGGGTGACTTATACGTCTCAGATTTCAATCTTACAAGGGTTTAGCAGACATTTGCAGCTGTATCATTCAAAAAATTCTGTGCGTTATACTAGATATCTTTGAGAGCTGCAGTATCCCACGACACCTATAGCTGAACCATACCTGCAGTGATATCGAACACAGGGCTTCAGGCTTCGGCTCCCTGTGACCCCCCCTCCGTCCTGTACCCCAGGTACAAAAAGGGGCAAGCGGAGAGACAGCCTGCCCCGAACACCCAGCGCTCCCCCCGCAGGAGCTCAGGCAGTGCCGGAGCAGCGGCTGGCCGCACGGCTCCAAGGCGGAGGAGGAACGGGAGCGGACGCAAGGCTCTACAGGCACTTAGGGATCCATGCTAAAAGGCGCTTGAGGGGAAGGTAGGACAGAGGAGAGAAAGGAGGAAAGAGCAGAAAGAAAATAAAACCAAGCAGTAAGTTCTCCGCAGCTAACTGGGTCATTCCGATTACGGCAAACTCTAGCTCCAGGTGTTGAACAGCCCTAGAAGCAAGCCACCGCCAAGGCTCTCCCTGCGCAGGTCTTGCCCGCAAGCCCTCGCTGCGGGAGCGACTGTGGCTTTGCTCAGCTCACACCCCCAGCCCCCCTTTTTTATTTATTTATCTATTTATTTATTTATTTATTTATTCTGTTAGCAGTAGTTGCAAGCTCAACCTCTCCTTAGCCTTTCCAGATGACTCTTCTGGCACAAGATGCTCTAATTCCACAGCGATGCCCAGCACCTGAGGTTGCTTGAGGTACTTGGATAATTCCCACTACCTCTGATAGCCCTCCCAATAAAACAGCCGACACCTATTATTTACTCTTAATATATTATTTTCTCGTTTCTTATAATTACCTTAGTTGCACAGTAGGCTTAGAGTTCACCATGATAATCCCACCAGAATTATAACAAAGAAATACAGCTCCACAGCCGCATTCTTTTGCCTTGTCGCCTTCCACTTCATTTAGTCAGCTACACACTCAAAACCAACTCCACAGTACTTCTTGGATTCTCCCCATGATACCAGGGGGACCCCAGGTATCACCCCCCCAAGGTGCAATTCAATGCAGAGAAGCAATTCTCACTAGTTTTTCTTATTTGTGGGTGGAAAGGGATGACAAACATTCAAATATTCTATTTTAATTTGAAGGACTGGATTGCATTTGGAAGTTACAATACGTCACCAAAGCCTGGAAATCTAAAGCACGTGAGAGGAACTGAAAGAATAGCATCTTCCCAATGCAAACTCGTCATTGATATTGCAGTACCTGCATCCACCACACACTTTCATACTTTTTGGACATTCAGTATCAACTTCTAACAATTTAAATTAATAACAGCCTTATGAAAAGAACTGTTACAAAAAATCAGGCAGGTTAAAAGTAACAGCATAGTAATAAGTTATACAAAATGACCGTAACCTCTCCAAGATATGTTACAGCCAATATGCAGAAGTATTCTTTCCCAAGTGAATGGAAATTCACCATATAATTGCTTTATGTTTACAGAAGATAAAGCAAAGTCCAAAGTGCAGAAATATCTTGCTCCTGAAATAGCCACTAAGTTTTTGGTGTGGTTTTATTTATGCACACAGACACATATATGCACATACACACCAAACGAAATAAAACTATGAAATTGAGATACTGACTTTGTATCTTCTATGACTTCAGATAAAAGTCACATGGCCAACAGACTCTCGCATACAACCTCCATCAAATATGTTTGCACATAGACTATCTCATTAAGGAAGAAGACTTAAAATGGTTTCCTGTTCATTGACACCATAAAATCATCATGGGTCTGGTGTAGGAAGCTCTCTTTAGATGTAGGAGGGAATTATGGATGACCTGATTGTTTCTTTGGAGCTTCTCTTTCATTCCTTTTTTGTTGCCAATCTTTGTTGCCTGCAAAGATGAGAAGGATAGACTATAATGGAAAAAACAAGAGCAAAATAGTGCACAAAGAGGGATAAAATGGGAAACGTACAGGGGTAAATAAAAGAAGCAAAGGAACGAAAGTGATATGCTCCAAAAGCAACCTTAACCCTCTGTACTCTACCTTTCCAAGCGACAACAGGCCCCACAGAAGGATTTAGCTGCCAATGACTCAATCCAACCCTTGGATTTCTTTAGTTCAGGAGTTCCTGCAGTGAAACAGCGTCCCCAGTGCATGGATGTTCGCCCACTGATACACTGACAGCAGGGTTGTAGTACACCGGGTTTATGGCCAGTGATTTAACCTTTTTTTCTTCAATACTGTTATTTCAGCCAGGTTTTAATAGTTGAAATTCTGAATCAAATGAGTCCATACCTTCCTTTTTTTGCAAATGTACTCTTCTGATTCTTTGAATAGGCTCTTAAAAATTTCTTGATTCTTATTAAGCTTTTAAACTTACAATGCTCATCAAGAAAGTATTACTTTTCTTAATCTTTGAAGAGATAGTTCTTATCCTCCTGACTTTGGTGAAGAGTTGTTTAATCACGACTAAGTAATTAATATCCTAGTTGGTTTCAATATTTAGTTTCAAACACCTTTGTTCTTAATACAGAAAAGCACCTCATGAAAATGGCATCAAGCAGTCAGTATATGCCATACAGCATATTGATGAACACACACCTCTGCCATTTGAACTGTGAAAAAAATCTTTCACTCTGCAGTTTAATCAGAAAATATCTTCCTTCAAAAAAACCCCGAGCCACATTAAAAACCATACAACCAACCAAAACCCAAAGAAACCACCCCACCACCCCCCCAAAAACCCCCAAAACACAGAGGACGACAAGTTCATATTTTCCTATTTCGGTAGAAAAGGGGATGAAAGAGATTCTTATTTTCATGCATATTTTGGACAATGATGACAGTCCATCACATTGCCCTTTCTAACTACTACCTTCTAATAATTTCAATTTCAATGTAAAGCAAAACTTCCTATAGATCATTTTGTTGCCAGAAAGACAGAGCATCTGAAGCTCACTCATATCTGGAAAAACATTACAAGAGAACTGGAGATAAATTTGAACCTGGTGTTACCTGCAGGTAGAGATGCTGTCCCTGGCTCAGCAGGAACTTGAATCACAGCAGACTGCTGAATACTGAAAAGTTACTATGGGAGAATCTTGCTCCACTCTCTGCTGTCTACTGGATCCTTTATATATCCAAATATATTTTAAGTTACCATACTTAAGAACATTCATAGATACAGACTGGAGCCTTAATGTAGGCTCCAAAATAACCAAGGCAAATGACTACTAAACAAGAAACTCCATAATAAAAGAACGTACAAACTGTATGTAGGCTAAGCCAGTATTAACATAAACCAGAGCACGTCAACTTGAAAACTGCAGAAAATCATCTGCTCCTTTGCCCTGCTCTGCTGGTCGAAACACAGAAAGAGCTAGCAACTGGGACTGGCAGCATGGTAGACTTGTCAAAGCATCTGACAGGACAAAGAACTGATGGCACACAGCAATTAGGAACCTACAAAAAGCAAGAGATACGGACAGGAGAAGAGAAAATGGAAAAAAGAGGGTCTTAACATCAAGAAGTACCACCAGGAGCTGGAGAGCCACCCAACCATCGGCTTCTCCAGGTGACGACCCACTCGCTTTCATCAGACTTTGCTTATTTCCACTACACGCTAAGACCACGCGGCACATCCCGCCGGCTCCGGCAGCGAGGTCGGAGCGGGAGGCTGACGGCGCAATATGTAACGCTATTCCGCTGCGGTCGCACGCCCGCCGCAGGGACGGCTTTGCTGGATTCCTTCGGGCAGCCGGGGGGGGCTCCCCGAGGGCTGCAGGGACAGCCGCCAGGGCTGCCGGTCCTCGCTTCGTTCACACCCTTCTAACTCGGATGCTGGTCCTCCACTTCGTTAACAACAAACCAAAGAACCAGCTTTCCCCTACGTCCTCTGCAGAAATAAGCTGGAAACAGGCGTTTTCTCCAAGCACGGGCGTAAAAATAACAAAAACCTCTACTTTCAGTAGGAGCATGAGCAGATCAGCGGTTACTTGGTTATTTGAAAAATAACTTTGTTCGCTTTTGCAAAGATAATTAGCACTTCCTTTAGTTATAGATGATCATAAATACATCCAGATGTGTCTGCAAGCAAGTGTACACAAGACAATATAGCTTGAAATATAATTCACATCAGAGCAGCATGTCTTCTTCTGAAGAAAAATTGGTCTGGATTTCATGAATGTGAAATTTAAAAGAAAGCATTTTCCAGCAAAATATTCTTGTTATAATAAAAAATTATTGATTTTACTGCTCGAAAGGCACTGCTGTTTCCCTCGGGTTTTTTTGAGCAGTAGGCAGACCATAGTCTATTTTGAAATGAGGCAGGATTTTTGTTTTGATTTTTGTGTTGTTGGTTTAGGGTTTGGGGATAGTCTTTTTCAGAGGCAAATCCAGCTTTCTCTGAAAAGGGTGGCAGGACTGCAGAGTTAAACAGATCAACTATAATCTGTCTAATCCAAGATTATGTCTGATTAGGTTCGACAGACATTTTAATTTTGCCTTCATCTATTTCTAGAAGCAGCATACAAACCTTTTTTTTTTTTTTTTTAATTAGGACGAGAATCACTATCTTCATCATGAAGAAGATAGTTACCCCTCACACTTGTGTGACTGATTTTAGTAATAGGGCTAAGGGCTGCAAGTTACATTGTCTAAGTACTCAACTATTGAACATTTAGGAGAAAACCGTGGAGAATTAGACACAGCTCTGCCTAAAAATCAGAGTTATTTTTAATAAGCGAGCAAAGTTGTAAAACTTGAAGCTGACTTCTTCTTTTAAAGAGCCTTTTCCTTGCAGTAGCTCCTCCTCCAACTTGGTCTCACAGCCTCTTCCATGAGTGTTCTGCATCTTCTGATCGGTGGTGCCTGAACTGGGACCATTACCAGCCCCAGCAGATCATCTCAGTGTGCAAAAGCATTACACCTCCTTGTCCTGACATGAAGGGCAACATAACATTTATACCAGAATTCTAACCCACAGGAAAGCAGGTCATTCTTAGCCATAAGCACAGAGGACAGCAGAAAGAGGCAGATTTCTGTCTTGCAGCAGTCCCCGTTTCCTCAGACTAACACAATTATGGGCTGAATTTATAATACCTACTTCAAATGAAGAGAAGGTTTCCAGGAGGGAAATCTGTCAATCTGGGTTACACAGATACAAACAAATCCATTCAAAGGTTGTAGGTGCTGTTTAAGGTCTAAATAAGTAAGAACAGATGAGTTCTTCATTGCTTAATACAGATTTTTTTTTCAGTTAAAACTCCTCAGATCCTGTATTCAAGTTAGATTTCAAAATCTACTTCTCTCTGGGGTCAGCCTGGCTCAGAAGTGCCTGGCACCTCAGCAAAAGTAGACACCAGAGGAAAAGACAAAGCAACAAGCCATAATCTTATGTTTGATATTTAATAGGAGTGAAGCCAATTAAGCAGGAAGTTGCTACAGAAACCTGTGCCACTTCTACAGAAAGAGAAGTGCATCAAAACATGTACGTGAAAGTAAAATCTAGCAGCAGATCAGACTGTGAAACTGGTATTTACTCTAACTGCAGGTGGTTTAAAATTACAGGTTTTAAAGCTATCATTTGGAAACAAAGCTAAGACTACTATCATTGTTTTGCATCAGAGTTTTATAGGACTGACAGGTCATCAGCAAGTGAAGAATGTTTGCTTTAAAGCATATCAAATTTAAAATGCAAAGCAGTCTACAAATTAGGGGGGCAGGGGGAACAGACACAAAAAGCACATGAAACCACATTAGGCACCTCATGATTTTATATTCAAAATACAAGTGCGTTTGTCAAGGACTGTATTTCTTTTAGGAAGCTAAAACTTCATTGCAGAACTGGAGAAGTACAGTTTCTTCCAGGAACCTAAAACCAAAATCAGCCTAACTAAAAAGTCAGATGAACTTTTTACTCCCCGAGGTAAAAACCCAGACCCCAAACCACAGCAAAACATCTCTCATCGGGCAGTCCAGACTAAGAGACATTCAAAAGCATGACTGAAATGGAAAGAGCTGGAAGATTCCCAGCGCTACAGTTTACGGACAGATTAACAGTTGGCCCGTTTTCCTCTGTGTACGCCGAATACTTTCTATCAGGGAATAACGGGTGCAAACAGAAACGCAATTCGTGCCACATTTATAACCACCAGTAGGAACTGTGGTTCCGTGTTGACGCTTAAAAACCAAAACATAACATCTGGGTTTATTAGTTGTTGGGAGTAAGAGACTGTAACTCTCCAGAAGAGCCTGTAAGAAAAGAGCTACAAAAAAAAAAAAAAAAAAAAAAAAAAATCTGAGAGTATGACTGCACAATACTTCATATTGCTCTGTTCATTTCCATACTGACAGTGAAAGTGAAATGCATAAGATATGCCTGTAGTAAGAAATTACTGCTTTAATTATATTCATATTTCTTGATTATGGCATTTGCAAGTCTTCCCGTGCCAGTTGCATTCCAGTTGAAAAGGTTAGACCTGGAAAAGTCGAGATACTTTGGCAGACAATCGCAACTACACAACACGATGACAAAAATGTGTAACTAACTCAGATTTGGTCTCTGCTGAATTCTAAATTCTCTCAAGTGAGAGACTGTTTTCCTCAACCACAACAACGAAAAAGTCAAAAAGTACTAAAGTCCTAAATTAAGATCACTTTCTGTAGTAAAGATAGGATGGCATGCGGATTCCTGTTTGCATTCTGTGCTTGTGCATTGGCTAAGAAGTAGATTTCTTTTTTTAATTTCAAATCCAGACTCTGTGATTCCCCTCTCAATCTGCATCATTTCTACGTAGCACCATCAGGAATATTTAAGGTACCACTTGAGCATTTCTGTAACTATCAAAATTATCTTGAGAATACATTGAGGAAGGGGAGAATTAATCAGAATTCAGTTTACCCTTCATTATCAATAGACAAAAAAAGAAAGTCAGCTGCAAATACATAACATTGAAATGTTATTAGTTGCACATCAGCAGAGGACCCATTTGTCTCTTCTTCTGGGGCTCTGGAAGGGAATCAGTATTAACTTTTTCACCTGAAAAGTTTATTTTTACCAAAAAGTAAAGGGCTATATACAGCTCTGACATCAGAGGCTGCTTTCGGTGTACCCCGCTACCCTCCCGTCACAGCTCCGGACGCACTCTGCCAGTGACGTCCGACATTAGCAGCGGACGGTACGGGTACCTGCCCCCACGCCGGGACAGCGGCTCAGCACGAGCTCTCCCCCTGCGCTGCCCTTCTGCCACACGCCGCTCCCCTCCGGCAGGAGACCAAGCCTCGGTAGCCACCGGGCTTCCAGCCGGCACCGGTAGTGGCGGGCGACGTTCTTCTGGTTGGCAGGCACTCGGCGTTTGCAGCTCCGTCAGGTACCGCCCCAGTAACTTGCTTATGAGAAACGGAGGGAGCGAAAACTCAAAATACGCCTTCGGTCCCTCAGCGTGCATCTGCCGTTTTTAGCGAAGTTTGTTAAAAACCTACCGGTGCCTGAGCCTTGGCCTTCTATTTAGAGCCCAAAGTCATCTTAGGTAACTTCCACATCAATCTGCTGTGCGTTTTAGCTGACTATAAACTACTGCAGAACCAGCATCCCCGAGAAGGCCAAGGGTCAGCATTCCTCTGCCTGCCTTTATTAAACAGATAACTTGCAATGAGATGGCTAACTCAATACCAGGGACAGAGGGATAAAAATCGCTGGCTAAAATAGTAGAAGGACATCTTGGAGAGCTCTTTTAAATATTCCTAAGTTGCTTGGGTCAGATGAAATCCGTTGTTGACTATTCCAAGATTGTTTCTGAGAATTCTCCAAGTTATTCACAATAGAAACTGGTGAACATGGTGGGAGATGGTAACCATCCAGATGAATGAAAAACAATAAATATCTCCCCCCTTTTAAAAAAAAGGTTTAGGAGCAATGCAGATATTGTAAACCAGCTATATGAACTTAAATTCATAAAAAATGCAGAAGCAAATATTTAAACAACATAAACCCTCTGGA
>JAVJGG010000048.1:20327577-20340499 GCA_035590195.1 Aviceda cuculoides
AATTAAAATAAGTAAAAAACCACCCAACCTATAAGCTTTAGCATCCAAACCAAGAAGTCCAGACATATTCAGAACTTTAACAGTAGCAGCTAAGGAACTGGCATGCAAAAGGAAAACCTTTCCATAGGGAAAGGTTTCAAAGCAGCTGCAAAAAAATAAAACAACAATTAACTGTAAAATTTCAATGCTATTTTACAAAGTCAAATAACAGCATTTAAGAAAAAAAATATTATGTGTTCCTCCTGACTTGTTCAGATTGCATACCTGGGGTGTTGTATCTTTGTGTACTTCTTCACAACATACTCTCACACCCAACATCCATTCTGCATATTCCAACAACCCATTAGAAACAAACAGGACAAACATACAACAACAAACAAAACTATAAGTTTGTAAGACAAATGAATGCTTTCTGATAGTACTTTCCTACAAAGAAGTCTCGGAGAGAGTCTTGGTTTGGCTTTATTTTAAAGGAGGGCTTTGCGTCTCTCAATTTCAAGATTTGTATTAAACTTCAGAGCTTTAATACTCCCAGACTGTTTTCTCAGGATCTCTGTCCCCAGCAATTCTAGTGATAACTTAATGACAATAAAGTTATCTTGAGCACTGCAAAAGAAAATGGAAACTCATGGCCAATTCAAGAAAATAGAGTGTTATCAAATGCATATTTTAACTGCCACCTACCAAATAGCTTAAAGACCTCTGAATGCCAAGCAAGCAGCTAAGATTTAGCATAAAAGACTGATGTTTCATTCATAACATGCAGAATCTTATACAAACAGAAATATCCACTAGCAAAAAGCTCATTGTGTCCCATACTAATAGAACACTAACTTATTAAGCAGAGCAATTTAAATCAGAACTTTTAGAAGCCAGATGAAATATTAAATAAAGATTTAAATTCCCAGTCAATATGTATGCTTTTTAACAAGGGACTGGCTACAAAAGCATGGATTAGTAATAAAGAAATCAAAAAGAAAGAGAAGCAAGTAACAGCTGCTTGAAGACGAACTATATACTGTGGAAGTAGAAGATGAAATATATACATTGGATTTCAAACTATATATCTGTTTCAAACCTTGCAGCAACTTTAGTTACTGCAAAACATTTTAGTGTGTATCAGTGTAATATTTAGAAGTGTGATATTATGTAAACAAATTCTGTGGGGTATCATGTCTCTGAAAGCCCTCTGAGGGGAAAAAAAAAGAGGTATAGCTTGCTTGTTTAGAGGAAGGCATGCTTATTCCAGGTACCACGCAATTTCTATTCTCTATGGAGACAGTTTCTCCTCTGACTGATATCTGATGTGATAATCTACAAGAAGTTTCCCCCCTCCGAAACTGAAAGTCAATATGTAAAACAGGTAACAAAAACCTTTGCCTTCTTATAATCCCAATACAGTTTACAATTTAGTCCACTCATTCATCCCTCATAGCTGCAGTAACCTTCTTCACAGCACCAACCGAGAAATGTCGTCTGTCATCCAGAGTGACAAACCATTCTTAAACATATTTATTTATTAACAAGTAACATCATACACATTTTTCAAAGCATGGTCACTCTATATATCTTACTCAGTTGAGTTCACACTTCTTTATCAATTACCCTTGTACTAGACATTGCATGACAAGTAGAAGATGAATGGAAGCAGTAAAGCCAAATGCTATAAGCTTGACACAGCACAATGCCCTGATGAATACATAGAGAAAGATAAAGACATTATTTACTTTGGAATTTAACAGTAACATTAGAGTAACAGCAGAATAGCCATGCGCCCTGAATGCGCCTTTAATACAAGCCAGCCGTGCCATCCTTCTGGAGCTCAGTGGATTGCTTTCCAGAATAATTGATATTCCTTGTGAGTTCAAATACCTCTTACAGGGCTGCATTGCTACAGGATATACTTGAAGTGAAGCCTTTATAGTCTCAGACTGAAGTTTTTAAAAAGCACTGTTTTGTCAGAAATAAATTCTAACATGAATTGAAAGTTTATTCCTAGGAGGTGACAGTACCTCTAAGACATTAGACAGACATTAAATGACACCTTAGGAACACAGGTCTACTACAAAAAGGCTCTGAGTTGTCTTTTTTTTAATCATATTAAAACCTTATGCATTATATGGGTCAAAGTGGGATCTTAGAATTCAGGTTTTTGCTATGCTATTACATAGTACTCATGGAAACACACATACGGGCATATTAATGCAGAAACTCTGCACTACGACCAAGTCAGTCACTGAGAATGCTTGCTCATATAGGGTGCTTGAATTCCCAAAGTATGGATTCATCCATCTTGGAAGGCAAGGCTGAGCCAAAGTATCACTTCTTGCCTTTAAGCATACACTTGTTTAACTGTTTTTCTGCAATCCTAAATTCTTAGTCTCAGTGGACTACCACAAGAAAAACAAATGTATTTAAGAGTAAGAAAAGCCCCAGAAACTCCAAAGCATTTGCTCTTTCCTTGAATCTCTTTAGTCACTAGGAATATTGCCTTGGTAATTACTAATGTGGCTATGCACCCTATAGTCTTTAAATAAGTGATTTCTATACCTGTTATACAAAAGAATATGGAGGGAATGGGATTACTGATGAAGGAACAGCAGTTTAAAACAAAAGAAGCCCTGAAAATAAGGCATTTAAGTCTTCTGGAAGGTTATCCCAGATGTAATAGAATGAACATCTCAGAATCCAACGTTCATAAGATAAAATAATGGAAATAAAGAGAACTATTGATTCTGTTCACAAAATAAGCACCTACGCTCATCTTCAACCCACACTCTTCAGTGGGAACACTGCCAGACACAGGGTGGTAACATGAATTTGGTTTTGATAGGCCAGAGTATTTGTATTCTTTTGAGGATGCACTTACACAAAGGGTAGGAAAGAGGGGGAGAGGAGGCAAAGGGGAAGTCCAGGTGCAACTGGGTGTAGGGGAATAATCAAAATGACTAAAAAAATTTCTCTGCCGAGTCATCTGTTATTACACAATTAGCATATCTAGAAGTGAGCTTAAAATCTTTCCCACCTGTTTCAAATAAGCTCTTTAAGCCTGTCCAATTGTTTAGAGCCTACCCAGGATGGCAAAATCTTCATGCACATGTAAAATTGGAGGGATGGCATTTTTCTTTTGTACAGTGAGGCCCAGCTGACCTTCAACAGTGTGGCGGCCACCTAACTGTTCTCCATTTCCAAGCCCGAACACGACACTGGGACAGCCCTGAGTTCCTACCTAGGTCTAGGTATCTTCCAGCGCCTCCGTCAGCATCTTCTAGCACTCTCCCATCACCGAGTGCTGTGACCTAGAAACTTCAGGTTTAACACTCTGAACTCACAATTTTACCTAACACTGCAGGGTGTGGGGAGTTTTTCTAACAATTCCATAGATGAGCACAATAAATTTATATTTTCATCCTATAAAAACCTCTTCCTTCATCCCCAGCGTTTGCCTTTTCAATAAAATTCAGAAAACTAATCAAAGTACTGAGAGAAAAGTATTAAGATATGAGGCTTGAGTTAAAGATATATCAAGATAGTAAGAAAGTGAAACTATTTTAAAGTAAAGCCTCCGGTCTAACTCTCCAGCAGTGTTTCAGCTCAGCTCGCCTTTCCACAGATTCAGTGGATCTTCACAGTAGTAACGCCTCAAGTTCACAGTACCAGAAGCCATTTAAATCGGCTATCTGCAGAAATTATAATGATGTCTTAAGCAAGAAGGCCTAGACAGCCTGCCAGTAAGATGTGATCAGGGCAGGCTCGGTACCTGAATAAGCGCTAGCCTTCCCTTCCATTTCTTCCACTTTTAGAAGCTCAACAGCACTCCGACATCTTTCAGCTTACACGTGAAAGACGGCAACGCAGTGATTGATTAGCATTAGTATTACCCTGGGAAGCTATTTTAGGGTTCTCTCCCAAACAAGCATATTGTCATTCATCTGAAAGTCAAGAGCAAATGTTATTAGCATACTTTACAGGCACCATTTCCTTGCCGTTACAAGCTCTCCAAAACTTATAACACTATTCAGTTAGGATGCTGAGGAAGTTTGATATATAAGTGACTGTTAAAGCATATTTCCTCTCTTGTTATTCCAGACAACAACCCAAAACTTTGTGATACGAAGACAGATACATCACCTTTTCTGAAACATTTAACCTCTGCATCACAATATTCACACATAGCCTCCAAAATGGTTGTTAAAGCCTAATCTAACAAGAGAGAGAAAAAAAAAAAAATAGTAACCTTGTTCTGAATTAAGAACAAATTTTTATTGAAATAAATGTAGTTATGAAGCAATAATTTACTATATAACACTGCTTTCCTAAGCTTGTACTACACAAGGTGTAAGCACAGTATGCACCTTTTCATGTGAATTTCCTTCTTAAGTGAACAAACCCTTTACCACATTCATTTTCATTTTACCAAAAGATTAATGTAGTCACATATTGCATGACAGACAATCTAAAATTAAAGACTTACAGTTACTAAACTGTCTTGTGTGATAAGAAAATCTCCACGGCAACAGGAAAAAACCCTTTTCAATATTACAGCTAGGCATTCAATTTAGCACGTCTTATAATTTGAAAGCCATTTAAGCAACAATAAACCCTAAAAATATACGTACCTACTACATATGTGGGAGGCAGGTACCACACATGCTACAGAGCTTCACCTACACTCTTCAAATCCTCTCATTTTGCTAGATGCTCAGTTGGTTTCATTTTATATTTGGCGTCCCAGTAAGCCTGAAAAACACTAAGTTCATAAACACTACGAAACTCTGTTCAATTTATAACAGGATAAAACCACTCTGTAATGTCGTGGGAGAACTTGAGTCACTGGTGTTTGCTCAAAATGCTCAAACAGCTCAGCTCTCATAGCCAGAGTTTCTGAAGGACAGAGCCAAATTATTTCTGCCCAGCTTCACATTTCATAAGAACTTTGTTTTATAGTCCCAATTTAAACATGATTATATTTGGTGTTTGGCTGGATTTGGCTCACTGAAAATTGAGTTTTGATTTAGCACAATCATTTTAACTAAGCACAACACTAAACGCAACCTGTGGTTCAGATGCAGATGGATTAAGTGTGATACTGGATCAGCTAGTAATGTGGTGTTATCTTAATTTAACTTTCCATGTTGATACTTTCAACACATTCATTTCTCCATGCACACAAAATCATATACACAGCTACTTTTAACTTTTTCTTGCCATCACAATCAATCCTGAACTTCAGCAGAAAAGCAAGCAACTTGTTCAGGAAAGATTAGCATTTGCAAGCAGCACATACAGTACGTGTTCTTCAGTTGGCAGCTAGAAAGAAATAAATTATATAATTTGCACTGAAAGTGGAAGACTACCTCCTAAGTTGCCTACTGTTTCATTTTTTAATAATCCTACTTAATGTTTGGGTTTAGTTGTGGTTGTTTTTTTTTTTTTAAATGCTTATTACTTCTTAGAGGAATAACATTCCTTTTGCCCTCTTGTCGTAAGTATTGCATAGATACTTAAAATTATACCACTTCACCCTGCCAAATGGAAATGCTCTGAGTTGCGTTTACTGAGGTTACAAACTACAGTAAGTATCTTACCACCTTAAGCTGACATTATAAGCACAGAAATGCCTCAGCATCAGGAGAATTCCAGGCACTAGCTTCGAGATTAGTGTTTCCTAACCTTTGAGGCACTGAAGAGCCTCAGTCAGGAGCCAATCTTGGCTTATGTTGGCTTTGCACTGAACAAAACAAACAGCATCCTTGTCCTAAAGGTCTCTCAACCTGCATTTCATCCTCATTCACAATGTCCTAAAAAGCAGCTGTCAAAAATTTACAACTGGCATTGTTACTTTTCAGTCAGTTCATTTTTCATTCCCTCACGTTTCAACTAGAACCACAAAAATTAGCGGTTCCCTACATTGCAGTGTAATTATCATGACTAAGACATGGGTTTGAAAGGTAAAGGGATCAAAGTTCAAAGTTCCCTACTTCACAAAGATAACTTTTAGAATGATTTGTTTCAAATATACAGTTAAAAGTAGGGTATGGAATCTTGACTCCTCAAACGCATTCATACATCTTCAACCCTCAACATGATCATAGCTATAATTAATCTTTCTATATTCAGAATTAATACCCTATGTTCTGTGTGTCTATTAAAGCTTGTCTTTAGTTTTATGTATTATACTTGCCTCCCTCTCAAAGTGGGGAGATTTATTATGCTCACTTGTTGAAAGACTTTCATTGTTCAGGCTATTAGTTTGATTCATCCTCAAGTTTTTAAAGGTCAGCTGCAAACCAACAAACAGCTTGACAAACAACCAACCTTTGTAGATGAATATCAAATTTACGTGATATTATATCATTCCCATACTCTTGTAATTTGCAGCAATCTAGTTCATGGCATGTCATTTAAAGATGTGTAGGTCCTGAATTATTCATGGCTTCAAACCACCAATAAATTGTTCAGAACTATCCTCCTTCCTTGGATACCTGCTCCCATTCAAATAATTACAACTTCAAAAAATCTATTCAGAATTTAAATAATCAAGATCACATCTGAATTTGAGTGTTTATTTCTCACTTACATAATCTCCAATAAAGTAGTTCAACAAAAGGTAGTCAACCTAAGTTATCTATATATTGACCATGTAGTGTAAGTTAGTTACACACTGATCATGTTTTATTTAGATCTGGAAGAAAGAGGGCATTATGACAGCATTATAGTGGATCTAATTGTCTTTTACATGTGTGTGTGCACACACATACACACCCTAAAAGCAAAGTCACTTGTTTTCTGCCAAAACCCATTTAACATAACTGTTGGGCTCTTGGTACAACCGGTGATTAGCAGATCACATGAAGAAAACATTGTGTCAAAGACTCCATGAGAATTTTCAGCTTACATTTCACTAATACTGAAGCTTAATTTAGGAAGGATGTGACAATGGTGAAAAAGTTGGTCCCATGCCAGGTCTGCATCTCTGATCCCAACATGAGTCATTTGCTCTACCTTGATTAGTCTACAATAATGAATTTTACCTTTTCAAGCATTTCAATAGGAAAGCAATAATCTTCATATATGTTGTCTGGGAAAAAGCAACACAAAACAAGATTTTACTTCTTTCATAATGTGAAGTGGCAGAAGTCATAAAATACATATATATGTGGTTGCTAGAAAGGCCCCAGGTAAGAGTAAATGGAAATTACTCATCTAAAGACACCTTTACCTCTTCCATGAGGGTGGAATCAGTTGACTGATATTCAGGATCTTTACAATTAACAGTTTATTGAGTTTTACTACTTTTTTTGAAAATGAAGGGCCTTGCATCTGTACAGTGATTAGTATTTCTCATAGTACTTGCTTGTTGTTTTCAGAAGTCACTTGACTAGTTTCTCAGCACTGCTGGATGGATTATTGATCTCAGTTATTGTATGCTTGTGGTTGACACTGATCACTTTAGAATCCTTTGAAACTACTGTACTTCTTCAGTATAAGATTGATTTCTTTAGACATTGCAGTGTCAAAAAAAAAAAAAAAAAAACCCCAAACACGAAAAGGCCTGAAATATCCAAAAAGGTTCTACCAGCAACAACATCAGAATGGTTTTTGGAAGTCACGTAACAGAAATACAATGCGTGAGCAGCCCTGAACTCTATCCAATGAAGACTTTAAACGCTAGAATAAGCCGCAGTGGCAAAGACATGGCAATACACGGCACCTTTTCAACTATCCTTAAAATTACCTTTATATAAAGCAACTCATTACTTCCAAAAGAAACATCACTAAGGAATTCCCTTGAAGCTTCACTAAAACCCTTGTACACATCACTGACCTTCCCGTAGGTTTGTAAGCGCTTGCAAGTGCTCCACCACATCCCCCAAAGCTAGGCTGTTACGAAACAAAAGGAGAGGGGCTGGAGAGAGGAATACAACACATCGATACTACTGTAGTTCTTATGCTGTCATTTGTGGGGAAGCCTATTTTGTGCGAAGAAATTGATTTCCATCCCACCCTTGGGTCTCTCAGGAGCATGCAGATGACTTGAATTTATAAATTTACTAATGAACATTATCTCACATCCCCCCTTTAAATTTTATGTTTGAATCCTATTAATTTTGAAGCAATCCTGGCACATACTTTCCACGCATGATAACTGCATAGCAGCTTTTATGGAAAGCAGGAACTTGTTCTTATTTGCACTAGGAATATTTCATAACATAAAAGGTAATCTCAAAGTTCTTTAATTTCATCCATAGCAAGCATTACCTTCCAAAATTGATTAAGGTTATAGGAAATATTTGGCACTCTACCACTTTTTATCCCAGTACTCCAAATTGCTTCAGTTAATATTAATTAAAAATATAATAATGAAGTGTCATGGGGTTTTGATTTGTCAGTTTTCTAAATGTCAGAAAGAGACCAACTTACTCAACATTACCAAGTTAGTGCTGAACCCAATTATAGGCAAAGATTACAGAGACACATTGCATCCCTGGTCTAGCTATCAGATTTTGCCTTTAAAATGTGGTAACAAGATGCTAAAGCTGAGCTGGGGCTTCTATAAGATGTCACTTGCCTTCAGTTTTCTTTCACCATAAACTCCAACCACAGAAGAGCTGACTGTCAAAAACAAAAATACAAGGGTATAAAAAAAAAAGAAGAAGAAAAAAAAAAGTGATGCCATTAAAGACATAAAGGTACCTGTGATCCTATCTTCATTCACATGCTATGCTTCCCACCTAGAGTATCTAACTCCAGCTTGAGAGGAAATCAGCATCCAATGGGAGACACAGCATGACCAAAGAGCCAGAAGAGTAAGAAGCACCTGAATTAGCCTTCAAGACAACATGTAACATTTTCAGAAATGAAAAGTTTGGGTTTGTGATATTGTTTGGGTTATTCTTTTGCAGTAAGGAGTGAAAAATAGAGAATAAGTGGACAAAAGGACAAATTTTCTAATAACCTCTTCAGGTAGGTCAGCTCCTTAAGGATACTCTTATTGTTTCTTTATTAGATGAGAAACACCTTGAGTTGGCCTTTCAAACCTAGCAAACATTGGCAGGATACTCTTGGCTAGGAACTAAGGTTATTAATGATAAAAATGTTTCCTGAGGCTCACGCAAGTATGCGCATATATTTCAAGCCTACTGCTGTTACAGAAATTGGCAGCCCTGAGATCCAGCTGAATAAAAACCATCACTCTCCTCCAGTTCTCTCATTACTAGACTCTCCAGTTTCATTCCTTCAAGGCTTTTAAACCGTCTGTTCTCCACACAACATTTTGATATGCTCCTTTGACAGGGTACCCTAGAAAGGCAGCATTATGACTGTAACTGCCACACATACCTCTCCCTTCTCCCTTAAAAAAAAAAAAAAAAAAAAAATCTCCAAAGTGCAAAGTACACAACTTTAAGGAAAGATGTCACCTTGGAGCTCTGTACAGAGAAAGAAGCCATTTCTGGAAAGCCCCACTATACTGTTGGTCTGCAAACTGCTGCCACATCACTGTTCTACCTGCAGTTCCAATTCCACATCCCACTTTTTTTTTTTTTTTTCTTTTTTTCTCAACAGCAGTAGAACTAATAGAGAGAGCACTCCTGGCTCAGGCACAAGCAAGTTATCATGATCTTAATGGGTTATGCTGCCAAGCTGAAGTAGCCATCTGCCTGCATGCTTTCAGCCCACTTCAATTATGAAATAACACAATTTAGCTTAATCTTCAATGTAAGAGCTAAATGTGAGATAACATGACTTAGCTCAAATCTGAAACTAAACTGCATTATCTCTCAATTTGACAGGCAAAGCATGCACCCAACTAATGGATAGCAAAGGTTAGCTGAAGGGAGGAAACTTGTTAAGCCATTACAACTCAATCATGCTAATGAAAGGTTTAATCTAATGTGCTTTACAGCATATCTGCAGCCGTAAGTGCAGTTAAGGATGCATTCATGAGCAGTTACTCCGGCTCAGATGAGGCACAGTAATTCACAAAGCTGTGTAGTTCACTCCTAACGCTTGACAGATCATATAGCATTCGTATATACAAACTAGCCAGATTCTGTTCTAGAATAAGTCAAACCTGAACAAACATGTACAACATTCAACCACAGACTAACCTCCTTTTTTGAGGAAGTGGTTAGTAGACTTATATCTAGCTTGCAGAAAATTTATTTAGTCTTCAAATCCAGGGAGCCTGTTTACAGAGCAAATAAAAATGAAAGCCGCATCCAGTTTTACTGTACTTAGTTCCAGAGTCACCCCCAGTGTTCAGTAAGATTGTGGTGGATCTCATCACATGCTGAGACCATAAAATAACTGGCTAGATCTCAAAGACATGGGTGACTATTCAATTTTTAAAGGAAAGTGGTACCTGTAAAAAATTACCATTTTTATTTTACACATATTCATACTTAATAAATTTGTGCCTCAGCACACAATGACGTTTAACACACTTTATTCTGTGCAAAATGATCCTTTAGGAGTTTTTAATCTGAATTTTAAAATACAACAAAAAAGGCAGCTCTTCAAGTATTAAGCTGCTGTGCCTGAGGGAAAATTATGTTACTTTCAAAAGGTTGTTATTTGCTCAGATATATTCTCTGTACTTACACACTTGAAACTTTCCAGCAATACTACATTTATCTTGTTGCAGTAAAAAAACACCACAACCTATTCTATCTTTCTGCTTGCTTAATGGTATGGCAAGACTGACTTTATTTTTAAATAAATAGTAGTATTCTTTACCAAGCTTAGCCTATGCTTCCTCTACTTACTTCAGCAGAGGTGCAACACAAATAACCCTGGTCCATTATGTCAAAATGATTCCGAGCCAAATTATGATGAATTATCAGGCAATGAGAGTTAAAAAAAAAGCCAAGGCTTCTGTCCAGAATGAATACTAATAAGGCTAAAACACACCAACACAAATTACTACACTTCCATAAAACTCCACTGATTGAGGATCCAGATACCACATAAAATAGTGCATCTGTGTACTAATACCCTTCCATAAGAACATGTAGACACCACTTACAACAGTAGCATTATCTTCACAATTTTCCCCAATTTTTATTCAAAAAAAAAGTGTAAAAAAACCCCCTAACAACAGACCCCAAACTTAAATGTATACGGATAACCAAGAACACTCCCTCTTCCACCATGGGGTGTTTGCTGTAATCAATTGGTTTCATTCTTTTTTGGGAGTAAAGATACATGCAACTGTATGAACCTTGTAATGCCACTTATTCTAATCTGCTGTCTCTTGCACCAAAACACATTTCCTAAGCATGAAATATTCAGATTCCCAAATTTTTTTTCTGTTCAGGGTGCCTCAGCACAAGATATTCTGCCATTCCTCTTCCTTCTGCCATGTACAATGAACCTGCAACTTTATTCCATTGTTTTCTCTTTCACCTTCCAATTGTAACTTAAATGGTATAGTGCAAATCTCTCAGCAAAAGCTCTGCTTTTCTTGAGTTTTCCTATGTGTTTTCTTTCTGCATAAAATTTACAAGTTCTGGAGTCAGCTCATTAAGCACTCCTAACAATTAGAGCATAACAAATGAAAACTGTACAAAGAAAGATGCCGTTATAGAGTAATTATTCAGTATTAGTAGTACGTGTGAAATTATAAGAAGACTTTTGTGTTATTTATTCTTTTATTTATACAACATAACAGGGAACTTGTATGCTATATTGTTCCACATCATAAAATTTAAAGTTATAGCCCCCATTTCTCATATTAATCGCCCAATTAGGAGCTCACAGGCTGGCTCAGTATTACCTGATCTACAAGGAAGAGCAGACTGCTTCATATTGGGTTCAGCACTGGAAACACCATTTGGGCAACCGCACGGGCAAGGATAGCTGCTTTGCTTTCAAAAAGAAAGCGGCCCCCAAAGAGGACAGAAGTACATCATGCAATTTCAGGATCTTTTTCAGCTAACAGGGAACACACCCAGGGCCATTTTTTTCTCCCCAGCATTAATTGTAAAATATTATAAGTGTGACAGTATGTAGTACATCTAGACTTTTCCAGTTAATTGATTAAAACTCTACCATTTGTCTACATGACTACCTTCTTTTTGCCTAATAATGTGAAACATTTTACAATGTAGTACTCTTCCCAAAGCCGAAAGCTTAGTCTAAGTAATGAGCAGCATTCATCACAGTCCAGCAGGGACAGTCAAGTTTCAGCAAATGGAACCAATTTAAGTTTGTTTAATGAGTATTTCTGGTGAACATGAGTGATTTTCTTCTTAGGTAGAAGATCACCAGGTATGAGCATCCACTAGATATACATGTCACTAAGAGAGGCCTTTTGCTGCCAGGCTTCCTCAATTAACTCAAGGGAGGTGAAAAAAAGCAGCCTTCAAATTTAGCTGCTGCACACCAAATGCATTTGCATAATTCACAATTTTAATATACAACATTTGGCCAAATTAAGTTCCATCTTGTGAAAAATTGTTTTGGTTTATGAAAGTATGGCTGACCTTGGGATAAGTAGAGCAGCTGCATTTCTTATTGAATGCTCCAGCCAGAATGGATGTCCTGGCCGGAGCAGCACTAGCTTGGGATTCAAGAAAGTCATTAAAATAGACCACATCTCACATAGTTTACAAACATCCAACCTCCATCCCATCTTTGTAATAGCAGTCTACTTTTTCCCTCTTAGATAATCCACAAGTTTTATGGAATTTACCAGTAAATTTGCCTCTTCTTGCTTCTGTTTCTACACATAGCCATGTGTTTGCTCCCAAAGAAGCTTTACACAGTATTTGCAGTAACTGAAGCTTAAAAGCACATATGAACAGGGGGGAGGTGAGGTAACCCTCTTAAACACATCCCAGACAAGTGTCTTGGTTTGAAAGACAGGTGTCTGCCAAGGAAGGCAGGAGCCCCCCCTGGAATGGCAGATGCAACCCCC
>JAVJGG010000048.1:20349541-20364870 GCA_035590195.1 Aviceda cuculoides
CCCAGCCAGCAAGAAGGCTGGAGGGGCACAAGGAGTTGGGAGGGGACACAGCCAGGGCAGCTGGCCCAAACTGGCCAAAGGGGTATTCCATACCATGGGACATCATGCCCAGTGTGTAAACTGGGGGGAGTTGGACTGGGGGGAGGGAATCGCTGCTCAGGAACTCACTGGGCATCGGTCAGCGAGTGGTGATCAATTGCATTGTGCATCACTTGTTTCGTATATTCCAATTCTTTTATTATTATTGCCATTTTATTATTGTTGTTATTATAATTATTATTGTCTTCCCTTCTGTTCTATTAAACTGTTCTTTTCTCAACCCATGAGTTTTACTTTTTTTCCCAATTCTCTCCCCCATCCCACTGGGTGGGGAGGAAGTGAGTGTCTGCGTGGTGCTTAGTTACCAGCTGGGGTTACACCACGACAGAAAAATTCTTTGAAGTGTTTCTCTCCTCTCATTCAGCATTATTTTTCCCATCAGTCAGTTAACTGTTTTCATTCAAACTGCAGAGTTCTGGGATACGATGCCAGCTAAATCTAATATGAAAACAATCTGGAGCTAAATGTCACCTGCACAGAGCTGGCATTTTATTCCAACTCTGTTCCGCAGTCCTCGCCATCAGCTTTCTGTGGCTGTGAAAGAACAGGTACACAAAACGTACGTACAGCTCTTGTTCAGCAAAACCCGTTTCAAAGTGATCCTGCTGCAAAAGGGTGCCAGGGACCGGAGGGCTCCCAGTCCTCCCCGATCCGAGCAGGAGCTCCGACATCTGCGGTTTGCCAGGAGCTGGTTCCGCCCGTCTCTGCCTTGAGAAATGTCTGGGATAACAGTGACACTCTGTGGCCGGCCAGGTAAAATGCAATATCTCAATTTTCACACGTTTTCTTTGCTTTCATCCGGTTTACCAGACAGAAAGGTAATAAAGATTCAGTTTATAGCTTTCGTTCTTGTTGATAATTTCCAGTAGCTTTTCAATACATTTCCTTTATTGTTATAGAATGTCCTAAACATGTCAGCTAGGACAAAAACTAGAAACAAACGATCAAACAAAACCGTGCATCCATAACCCCTGAATCTGAGGAGCGCCCAGAGTGAGACTCCGGTGTTGCTCTGCAAGCTGTACAAAGCACGTTTTCGGATCCGTGCTTACAATGTCATTTTAATCACTTTAATTAATTTCTTCCTGTGGAACTGAAATGAGGGAAGCCCCTTAAGGGGACCTGGAATTGTATATTGCAAGGCAGAATTTCCTCCGGACTAATGTGGAGAGCTGAGTTTCGTCAGCGTACCTCCAAGCTGTAATTTTACTTCCCATAGAAGTAACAGATTCAGATAAGATATTACCTATTTTATATATAGTGCAACTAGGCAGTGTGGTTAAGCATCATTAGATGGCCTCTGTAGAGCTTCCTCTTGACAGCAGCTGAAGACATAGCAAAAACCAGTCCTTGCTTCATAAATTTTGCATTCAACAGATGGAGGAGCAAATACTAAGATATGTGAGAGGACGGAGTAAGAGCCTTTTTTTTGGCACACAGATCATTGATATTTTTGTACACATACCATTTTTTGCTCTTTTTTTTTTTCTCCTTTTCAACTGGGAACATTAATGGAAGAATTGAGATTAAGGCATCTTAACCCCCAGGCCAACATCCCCCAGTTTTTATACTGGGCATGACATCACATGGTATGGAATACCCCGATGGGACCCGGTTTGGGTCAGCTGCCTTGGCTGTGTCCCCTCCCAACTCCTTATGCCCCTCCAGCCTTCTTGCTGGCTGGGCATGAGAAGCTGAAAAATCCTTGATTTGGTATAAACACTGCTCAGCAACAACTGAACACATCGGTGTGTTATCAACATTCTTCTCATACTGAACCCAAAACACAGCACCCTACCAGCTACTGGGAATAAAATTAACTCTGCCCCAGCCAAAACCAGGACAGTAGCTTAATGAGGAAGAAAGAGGTCCTTCTTGCACATCTACCCTATGAACATTTGTCACTGAACACTGGCAAGCAGCTTGTCCAGAAATGGTCCATCTGACATTATTCAGTTTGTCCCATCTCTCCCAGAATTGCTGGCTGTTTATGAAGGTGTCTTCGATTAGCTACCCTTCCCACAACTAACCTTCCCTATTACTAGGCATCCGATTTATTTTACTTTCTCAGCCTGTGGCAAGGTTGCTGAGGTAGCTTCACCACTGCTCATCCTCCAGCAGAAACTCAAGTCAGAAGATGGCTCTGGCTGGTTCTGGGCCACGTTCACTCTGTTTCCATGGCAAGAAGCCACTGTCACACAGTAAAGGGCAGCAAGCCTCGGGGACGTGAGGGCAGGCTCGTAGGTTGTGCAACCTAAACTTACGCCTGCTAACAGATCGACCATGCTGAAGGCAGGAAATTTGACTGCAAAAAAAGGTATTCAGTAGAAAGGGACCACAACCTCTCCTCAGATTAAGGTCATGCAGAAGATAGCCAACCCCAAAAAGGAAGCAACACTGGCTTTGGAATTAGCGTAAAATAGGATCATTTATGTGCTGAGTTAATACTTCTCTTCCAGCTTTTCTAGGTATCGTGGGAAGCTAAAAGCTGTGTTCTAGAAAGCCCCGAGGCACGTCTCCCATGGTATAGTCAATAGGTCTAAATTCTAAGGGCTTATTATTAACCTGCAGAAGGGCGTGTAAACTGATAACATCCCTTTAAAATGACAGTATGATAGTCTACTCTGCTATATTGACTCACATCTTGAAACCATATCAGTTTTATTTCATGCTACATACCAATGGAGTAATTCCTTTGACTAAGAAAGGGGGTTATTTCTGAATTTTTAGGCTGATTCTCTAAGGAAGGGGAAGGGTTGTATAATGGCACTATTTATCCACCTGTCAGCTTTCTCCCAGTACTTCTCACTCCCTCGGCCAATTCCCAGAAATGTGACTGAAGCAGAGGTCTCGGGGGTGAGAAACAGATGAGAGAGAAGGCAGAGAACTGAATCGGTGCCCCACGGGGAGGGCAAGGGGAAGGCGCGAGCTCTGCAGTTCCCCCTCCCTCTCGCTGCGGGCGGCGAGCACTGCCTGTGCCCCAGGCACGGGACCTGCTGCCGATGGTTTGGCTGGACCGGGAAGGCAACTTGGTGGGAAGGAGGAGAAATAACATCAGAAACAGCAGGAGGTATGGCAAGGGGAGGTGGAGGTATGCCAAGGAGGTTAAAGGAGGACACAACAGGGGGCTGGGGTTATTGGGGGGAGGAGGTGGACAGGACAGAAATCCAAAGAAAGTCATTAATTCTGCTGCTCTTGAAACAATAGAGCTTTTGGGGAGTTGAAGAGGGGAAGTGATTTCGCTCTCAGGCTGACTACCCAATAAATGAGATGTTTGTCTATTAAGGAATTAGCAGGTGAGGATTAAGAGAACAGAAGTTCACCAGAGAATTGAAAAGAAGTTGGGAGAGGTCTCGCTGGATAAACTCTTCTTTCTCTGCAGAACACACTCTATATTCCGCTGATGTCCTCTGCAGAAACAAACCCTGCAGCCCCTGCTCAAGCACACAAAAAAATAATGAATCTTTTCTTTTCCCAATTGCCACCTTCTCTGATGAACAGAGCTATCACCTCTGGATAAAGGATAGGGATTTTCTGAAATATGTCCTTGAGGTAATAAATGTCATACTCTCTGAAAAGCAATCTCACCTCAAGATAACTAAGTCTTTTTTCCATTTATCAAATATCAGAAAGATAACTATCCTTACTTGCTATTTAAATTCCTGCACAGAAATTGAATTCTCACCTCACAAGTAAAGATTGTTGCAATTATTTTCTCAAACAGTAAGCACTGTTCCAGTTGAAAAAAAAAAAAAATCAGAGGGGGTTTAGCGGAACAGCATAATCTGCAGACTGGGGGAACCAAGCCATTTGTGTCCATATTTTATATGCTAGAATACCTCAGGTATCATTTTCTTTTTTCTTCTTTTTTTTTTTTTTTTTTTGCTTTTTTGGGGGGGAAGGATATTCCCATTAACTGAATACTATTTACTAGAAAATTCTGAATAAGGTTCTTGGGTCTGCCAAAATTCAGATCAAAATAAAACAGGTTCATTTATAGCTCTGCTCTGCATTTGTGTGTCGTGTTTCAGATGTGTTCAGCTAAACATCATGTATACATCCATCTGACGAAAACTGCTGATTTGATTCAACTCCAAAACTCCACACAAAAAAAATCAAAGTGACTGGAATTATACAAGCACTATGGTGGTCTGAGCACCATGAATCCAACATCACAACAATTTTCTCTGACAAGAAACATAGCAAGAGAATTCTTTTCTTATTCTACAGTCACTTGTTTTAGAGAAAACAGTGATAAATCATCTCTAATTCAACTGACATAAATCATTAAAAACCATCTACCTTCATTGTCTGAAGACTCAATAACGGATCTGCTTCAGAATATACTGTCTGAGAAAAATATAAGTAGAAAGGATGTGTGTTTCTGTGCTTATATATATTTTTCAAACCATTTTTCCTGAATGCTGTAAAAGAGCTCTTTGTTTTAAGATCAAAGTTTGATATAACTTCATATTTAAAATCTTCTACAGAACAGAAAGAATGGCCACACAGTTTGCCATCTTTTTTTTTCTTCTTGTTTATTCATCTTTAGCAGTATTGAAGTTATCATTTTCAAGCAATCCTTTTAAAAATAAGGTAGCAATTGATGGAGGTACCATATGAATTGACAAAAAAATCCTTCTTTTCTATTCTCCATTCCTTTCCCTTCTCTCCCTTTTGTTTTAATTGTCTCAGAGTCTGAAAGGAATAGACGTTCTCCCCCCACGAGCCACTATTTGCTCATACAGCCCTGTTTCAGAGCTATGGCTTGCAAAGGCTTAGGCTACTCCAAGGCCGTGCAGCCTCTTCCAGCAGGGCAAGGCTTTCCCAGAGCTAGAAAAAAAAAGCCTGGCCTTCCTGAAGACATGCCTACACCTCACATCCCCTGTTTTAAAATGATGCTGTCATATTTTCTACTTGGTTGTATAATTGCATTTGGGAAAATAAAAAAATAAAAAAAAAAATCAAGGTATTTCTGTGTGTGCACCTATAGGACATTTCTGTAAGGATGACAACAGCTAGCCCAGTTGCATTACAGAGACTATGGGATTGTATAGTAACAACATAGATGTGACAAGGTATTCCAAGAAGGATGCTTCTTCCCCCATACATGGAGAGGATCGTTCCTGGGGAGGTCTGATGGTAGGTCTGGATTCTGTCTATATTCTCTAGCAGGTCTAAGCTGTGGCTGGTATTTAATTTCATATGGGTATCCAGCTAAAGAATAAGACTATGTAGCAATTTAATTATTCAGTTAGGTTCTATAGACAGACGATAATACAAAGGTCATATACTGTATCATAATATAATGGCCAATATATAGGTGATCACAAATATCTCATCAGTCACATCTGTCTGATTCTTCAGGTGTACTAAAACTGTGGGTTTTTTCAGGCTTCTAGGACAGTATCTTTTTCTTGCTGTTTGCATACATTACCACTATCTCAAACAGCATATTGGTTACATCTCTGAAGCTTCAGTCAGCTCCTGTGGCGATATCAGCAGCACACAAGTGCTTTTAATAAGCTTTCAGAAAATGTAATGACGAGGATGATTTCTCTTCAGTTCTGCTTGGCTCAGTGCTAGAGCACAACAATGGGATATTGTCAGAATAAAAGTTTGAATTGCGTAGTCTCATCTTCTTCCTTTCATTAGTGTTTGGGCGAGGAGGGGGCTGTTGTGACAGCTGGTCAGCAGTGACTCAATTATATGCTCCATTCTCTGGACTTCAGTTCAAGATGTCCTTTGGCAAGCTGAGCAACTGCTTGATGATAGATTTAATAGCCAGGATTTGACAGAGTAGGCAAAAGGACACGTGAGATACATTTCTCAGGCAGCATGCCTTGGAAGGTGCACTGTGAGCTACAGAACATCCATTTCACCAAAGCTTCCCATTAAGTCTAATTCTCCTCTCCCTTATGTAGCGAAAGTGATTTGCAACACATGCCCACCCTCCCTTGGCGTGTGGAATGGTATAGGACAAAATGAGAGGAAAACCAGGCTCACAAGTGCTAAGGACTCGGAAAGGGATCTGTCCTGATGTAATGTTACTTTGGAAGAGGTCACAGCTCAAGCGAGAGGGAGAACCTGTAAAGTACAAGTTCACCGAGGATGCTGTCAGGCCTGCAATTGTACAGAAGAGGACAGATCATAAAGCAAGAGACAACATCATTGCAGGTCATCAGACTATGTGTGGAATAAATATGAAGTTATTCTATTTTGCCCTTCCTTTCAGGATAGAAGCAACTTAGTGCTGCTATTATGCTTGGCAGTGTTACATGAAAGTAAAAGCTTCTCTTAATTTTTTAGTTTTTTAAAAAAGAGGAATAATTTAGTAGTTATAGCATTACTATACTATAGTGTCAAGTATACTAACTATACTGTACTACAGTTAGTATAGCAACTATAGCAAAAAGTACACTCGTTGTGCATAACACTAACTAGCTAAAACTGACAGATCTTTTTCTGACAACATTAATGAATGTAACCAGTTTCATAAAATCTTCTTTTAAGTTAGCACCTAGGAGAAAAAGTGTAAGGGAAATAGGCATAACAGTGGTAAAAGGCTGCAAAAGAATTTTGTTACCATGAGCTCATAATTTTACAAAACGTTCCTACACATTTGGCATATATTTTTCTTACCTAATGTATGCCTAAAGGTCATTTGCACATTTCAGTGAGATTTCTTGGGGAGGTTGACTTATTGAGGGAAAATTACAATGTATTTTCATTAAATCACACTAATTGGTTGGAAAACATATCTAAGGTAAAATTGGAAAAATGGTGAACAAATAGCTAGATACACTTGAGTAAGGAGAGCAAATTGTGGTATCTGTCATGCCTCATGACAGTATTTTTCCAACTGTAATTTAAATATACTTATTATCATTGTGCCTTACGGCAGGAGCTACTTAGGAGTTTTTGTAGCAGGAGATCTGCTAGAAAACACCAGTTTTTCAAAACAAAATATTTTTTAATGTATTGGGGTTTAATACTTGCCCCAAAGTATTTCTAAAGTAAGGATTGAAAAGGGTATTGTAAGGAAATCTAACTCCACTGTTGTAAAAAAGCTAGTTTTCTTCTTAAACAGAAGTTCAGATTCTTTATTTTTATTAAATTTCTGTCTGTTCAGAATATTCAGTTTTATTGCTTTTGCTTTCTTACACAAAGATCGTATTTTTAACTGGTGTACTTCAGTGTTAGGTTAATAATATCTTTCTTATATTCAGTTTTATATAACTTTGATTTTTCTTTACATGACATTGTTTCTCTGGAATAGTTACAGACTTATCAAAATGACTGTTTAATCATTGGTGTTTAGTTCATTATTTTCATATCACTGTGATGACTCCTCAGGGAAGCCCACACCTGTCAGATGTTCCCTTTTCTAAAATGTGCTTGTGTAATATTGCAGCCATTAATTTTTAAAGTGGGACAATAGTGTTTAATCTCAGTATTTTCTGCTTTATAAGCACAAGACTTCATCTAAAGTTTCTACTTCATCATACCTAGATTTGAGCTACTGTGCTATTACAGAAAGAGTTCTGAAATGGTCAAGTATAAAGCAGAAAAACTCTAGTAGAATAATTATTTATAATAATCCTTTCAGTAATGCAGGGCACATCACTTCTTTAGGGAAATATCCCTGTTAAAAAATCTGTTTCATTTACTGTAGTTCTGATTTAAATTTTGACTAGAAGACTGAAGGAATGTTTTCCAATGTACGTAACTTTGGGACCAAACAAGCTATCCTCGCACCACTTGGCTAATATGGGTCTTCTTTTAAATTTTGTGCTTAAGACGTGGCAAAAGCAAGTGAAGTGTCTGGTGCTCACAGAAATGAAGCCATCAACAGAGCGCTTGAGCATGCTGTCGAGGCACCTGGGAGCAGTTCTGCTTACAGGCATGCTGCCTCAAGCAGTAAAAGCAACCACAAAATCTTCCTCAGAGAAGGTTGTACCAAGTGTCCTCAGAAAAAAAGTTTAAATTCTAAATGCCTGATCCGCTAACAGGAAATAAGTCATAATCAAAATGCTGGCGCTGCCTAATTTGGCTTCTTGCACCAGAAGCAGGGAGGGAGTAACTGGTTTGCTGCTTCACTGTTTCTATACTTAACGGCTAGTAATACCATAAACAGACCCAAATGCCGTAGTATGTAATACCAAAGCCATAGTACGAAAAGGACGCGACCCCAAAATAACGTACCGCTTCACTCGCACTGAAGCTTGTATAATGAAAAGCTGATACGCCTCCGTTCACCTGCCGACTCACACAGCTCCTCAGTGAGCTGGTTCCCGCTTCTCGCCCCCAGGACCGGCGTCCGGGGCAAGCTGCCGGCAGCGGGGTGGACGGGCGCCGCTGCTTATCTGTCCCCACCGAGGTCGGGATGATACGAGGGGCGGCGTCCTCTAAATTTCTAGTACATGGGAGAAATGTCACTGCATGGGAACACGAGAGGTGGGGAAGAAGATCAGGTGATGAAGTTTTTCCCCCCTGATGCATCGTTAGATCTTGAGAAGCTGGGAACATTTTCTTGTGCTTAAAGCAGAGGATGAATCTAATCTGTTCGCCCTCGCAGCGCTACAGGTCCCTGAAGCCTCACATATCATGTCTCATTCTGATACATTTAGACTCTACCTCATGCTCTCCAGGTAATTTCAGCACATGCATCGACCACATTGGTTTTTTCCTCTGGGCCCCCTGGTGTCACATACCAAAAATTGACAGGTATAGATACAGGTACTTTGTATTTGCTAGCTCTTTCACAAGTACTGAAGTTGCACAAAGCTGGCCTAAAATTCTTCCCCTAAAGTCTGTTTTACTTTCTTTACAAATGAAAGCCGAGATCCTTTTATGATTGCAAGCATCCAAGAAAACAGGGATTTAAGGCAAAATCTTAATACCATGACAGTCAAAAATATAATCAGAGCCCTCCTTTGTCAAAGGTTCCAGAAGGACAAGGCTAGCACCTTATCGGGAAGAGGTTTTGTGTTGGTTTTGGTTTGTTTTTTTTTTTAACACATTTTGACATTATGCAAAAACAGTTCTATGTTTACTGTTAAGCCTCCCAACCCATAGCACAACCTCAGCCGTCTGTGTTCTACATCACATCTGGCAACACGTAAGATACCCAAAACTTTAGGGTAATATCTATCTTTCACAGTCACATTCAACTGATAACAGGATAAAACCAATGAGACTGTAGAATAATTTTCAAATAAAACTAATCAAAATTCTGGGTTTCATTAAAGAATATCTTTTATGCAGCGTGGGTGTAAGGAAGGGAGTTGACAACCCATGAACAGGATTCCTAGTTGTTGCTTCTTTCACATTCTCTGCATCTGTTGCTTAGCCATATTCAATGTCCAAATTAGAAACTGAATAAAGTTTTCTTAACACTGACAGAAGGACATTCTTAAGTCAGTATATGAAATATTGTAATTTCTTGCAGTATATCCCTAAACAGTGTTTGGGCCATGTCCTGGGTTCGGTTAATTTTCACAGAAGCTGGGAGGGGGCACAGCCAGGACAGCTGACCCGAACTAGCCAAGGTGATATTCCATACCATGTGATGTCATGCCCAGTATATAGCTGGGGAGCGGGCTGGGGGGGTCCGTGTCATATCGCACCAGGGGAAGCAGTGGAGCAGTTGCACTGTGCATCACTCATTTTGTATATTCTTTTACTAGTACTCTTGTTATTACTGTAACTTCTCTCCTTGTGTTTTCCTAGTAAAATGTCCTTTTTTCCCCTCCCTTTCTCCTTTCTGATTCTCCTCCCCATCCCAATGGAGGGGGGATGTGGGAGGAGTGAGCAAGCGGCTGCATGGTCCTTTGTTACCAGCTGGGCTGAAACCACAACACTACCTAAGACTGCAATTCATTTCACCTGAATTTAAACACCTAGAAATTGAACAGAATCATTGAATCATAGAATAATTTAGGTTGTAAGGGACATCCATAGCTTATCTAGTCCAACTCCCTCCTCAAAGCAGGTTTAATCATACTAGGGTGCTCAGAGACATGTCTGGTCATCTTGAACATCTACGAGGGTGGATATTCTCCAGCTTTTCTGGGCAGCCTATGCCAGTGTTGATCACCCCCTTGGTTATAAGTATTTTTCCTTACATCGTTATCAGAATCTTCAGTGTTCCAACTAGTGTCCATTGTTTCTTGTCCTATTGCCGGACACCTCCAGGACAAGAGTCTGCCTCTCATTTCTGTATGCTCTGATCAGGTAGTTGCAGACAGCAATGTTTCCCTGAGCTTTTTCTTCTACATGCTGAACAGACCTAGCTCTCACAGACATTCCTTGTGCAGCCTGTGCTCCAGCCTGGCCATCAGGGTGGACTATGAGAGACTGTCAAAGCCCTTCCTAAAGTCAAGGTACAAAAGATCCACTGCCCTCCCTTTGTCCACAGAGCCAGTCACCTTGTCATAGAAGGAAATAAGGTTTATCAGGCCCTTCTTAAATCCATGCTGATTGCTTCCAACCACTTTCTTATCCTTCATATCACCTGTATCAATAAATTGTATTCATATATTTCAAATGTCTTCTGGATCGTTTGTGCCCAGACATATTGCTCTTCCAGCAGGTATTGGTGTGGTTAAAGCTGCCCACAAGTACCAAGGTCTGTGGTTATGAAGCTTTCTCCAGCTGCCTAAAAAAGGCTTCAGCTACTTCCTCTTCCTGATAATCCATGCTAATCTAGTTATTTAAACCCTCTCTGGAGTTGTCATTAGAAATTACAATTTATTCTGCCTGCTATGGATATATATGTTAGGATGGCATGATAAATCTCCTGGAAGTGCTTTTATTTCAACAGTGACTCTCACTATGGTCTACATAAATAGTTTAAGTGTTTAACTTACAGGTTTCTAATTTTTAGGCAGGTAACTCTTAGCTTCAGTGAAGTTAAGTGTGATGAATCTAATCATGAGCACAGCAGGAAATAAATTATGGTACATTATGCTGAAAATGCACAGCTATTAATCACTTATAAGATTTATTCTTTGTATTCACTTTCCATTATACCACAAAAAATGCTTATCTCCAGGCTAGAGATACCAATAAAGATCTATAAAAATTGTTCTATCTGTAATCATTTCTCCATTTCACTTTGATGACAGTTGTGTTCTTTGAAAGATTATATTGATATAGTTTATTTTCTTTACATTGAAAAAAGGTTAAAACAAAAAGACACTTGAAGTGGGATTCATCTTCTCCCAGTTAGGTATCAGAAAACTAGTTTTAAGTCCAAGTTTTTAAGCCTGATTTAGTCATACTGTGATTAATTTATAGTCACAGGAGAGAACAGGCACCTTTAGAATGTGGTTCATCTCACCATGACATATGTCTAGGACTGCTGAGACAAATCATTCTCTGGAGCCCCCAGCTCTTTCCACTGATGACAGAAAGAGCTAAGGGTTTAGAGTAAATATATAACCTTTAGATATCTTAAGTGAGATGAATCTCAACCTTCCAGCATCATGTCTGCATGTTACCACAGATCCCTTTATCTGAAGTCAGTTCTTCCATCCCTAAGGCAAGTGTAAAGGGTTTTAATTTAAACACGAATCGTGGACTTTTGAATTCTAATAAGAATGTTAATGGTCTGGGTAGGGGTAGAGAAAACCCTTTTCTTACTAAAAAGCCTAGGTGTACAGCTTGTTTCTTTAATGGGAGATTCACTAACTTCACCACATCCTCTAGTTAGAGAACAAGAGGGCACTGCTATGTAGTTCCTCTGCTTATAACAGAAATCAACACTTGCCATTGAATCAGTGTTGAATATTGCTTACCTAGAATTTCACAGAAGTTTCAAAATGGTTAAGTACTCTTACAGGACTGTATTTAAAACTGAATTGACTCATGGCAGACAGTAGCGTGGTTCTGAACGCAGAACTGTGGTCCAGCTATGGTCCTGCAGAACCGGTTACTAAGGTCTATGCCTATATCTGCAGCTCCTTCCTACTACGAGATACTGCAGTAGCTATAGTATCTATAGCACTTGAGATAGTGTTTTAAAATAAAGAAATAACATCAAAATATTTGCAATGCTTTTCACAAACAACTTTACCTTTATTTGTAGGAAAGCTTCACTCACACGTTAAATTCAAGAGTTAGTTGCATGGGAAAAAATGGAGACCTGGTCTTTCAGCAATACAGGACTGTAGGAACCTTCTGACATCAACAGCTTGAATTCCTTTCCATAAAATTACACATTAAAAGTAATTTTCCTTTCTTTTGCTGGTTTTTTTTCAGTTAAAACAGTTTCTGTTAGCTCTTTTGCTAGCCAGACCTCAATGTCCTCAGTAGACAGACACAGGTACATGCAGAGGGTGACTCAAGAAATCATCTTCTCGTGATTCTCTCTTTTTACCATAGACATAGCTTAGGAGACTTACACTAACGGCCTGTCAACTAAACATAATGGAAATATACTCATATTCAGCCAGAGTTTAACAATGATGAGGACATTTGATGTCTATTCTGACCCCATGTATATCACAGACCATAAAATTCACTTTTACATAAAGCCAATAATAGGTCTTTGACTATGGAAATTCTGCTTTTTGCTGTAGCAGATTTTCTGTGTCAACATGGAAGGCTTGATTTGAAGACATCACTAGGCAGGTGCTGAGAGAGGAAATACAGTTTATTGGTTCCTTCTGATTCAGAGTGCAGAGGGCCAACACCTAGCAGAAGTTATTCATGTGCTCAGTATTATCTTCAGGATGGCTCTGTAGCGGTCTGCTTGATCATCTGTAGATGTGCACCAGCTATATTCACGTCCCAGCTCATGGAACACAAGCCAGTTATCATCTGAAAGACTTTTTTCTTCTTTACTCTGCTTCAGCTAAAAAAAATGGGGTTTGAGTTCCCACACTAAGGGAGCTTTGGGACTCCAGTTGGTTTGCTTGCCACTATCTTGACATGTAGGCAGAGCTTAAGTTGCGACTGCCTACGCTTGTGGGGCTGTTCTGGACACTGGCCATCTGCACAAGATTGTCTTGGAGATGAGGCTTCTGAGCATTTTAAAGCAGATGTGCAATTTCTCAGAAAAATGATTTCATAAAGCTAGAAAACTAAATCATATGGGAAAACATTGGTTTTCTAAACAATCTCATTAAAAATACAATTGTGGAGTTGAAATATTCCAAGAAGCTGTTTTATCACAGGTTTTATGAATCCTTTTCATAGACAAGCTTTCACAACTCTTCTATATACCCTGAAATATTCAGCTTATAACATGTAACTGTAATTAAAAACAAATCAGCAGTCTTCCACACTGATTTTATTGGAAAATACATGATTACAATACTGTGTCCCTTAAAATTTTAGTTTCTCTGACAACCTGCTAAGGAGGTAAAATAACTTGAGCAGCAAAATAATTCCTTTCTTGATAAGGCAAAACAATGGGAAAAAATATCATTCAGTGTAATGAACTTTTCACTTCACTTTGGATTTTGGTACCATTATGCCTATTTCCCATACACTTATTTCCACTCTCCCCCTTGCCACAGAGCAGACTAATTCACTTAGACAAGCACAGATGAGAGTGTACAGAGAAAGTGTGTTAAGAGAAAATCTCTCTAGTAGTAGTTACTTTGCTTGGCTTTCTATTGTACGAATTGTCCTGAATCAGCTCTGGGTTCTAAACTGTGCAAGGAAAATTGAATTTTTCTGCCTTGAGGATGAAGGCTGGGCTCTTCTTACAGTGAGAGGAGTGGAAATAGTAATTATTGCTTCTGAGAAATTATTTACAACTGTAGCAGAGGTTATTGCCTGTGACACACGCACTCCCCTCCTGGCACAGCAGCCCAGGTTTCCTAGGGCTTCCACATAGCAAGGAGGTCACCAAGATCGTGATGGTTTTTCTACCCCTTGTCACAACATGCTGTCAACATAAAGGTTAAAACACATATCGTCTTGATGTCTACAGCCCATTCAAGCTTTGTAAAAATCACGAAGGTGTCTAGAATGACCAGAATCCTTTGTCAGCTGTCTGCTAACCTCTCCGTACCTGAGAAAGTCCTGTACGTGCATGGCAGCTTTAAAGGAGTCTTTTAGCTATAATACACTGAACTGTTGACTGACAGTGTCTAAAATGATGATGGAGGTTAACAGTACTGCAGTATAGTGCAGTCGGTAAAAAAAAATGCTGTTTCTCAAGGCGTGCAAAGGTTCCATGCTGGCTTGCTTACTGAAGGGTGTATACCTTGTTTTCTATGCAAAAAACCCAAGTTTTCTGATCCTGTCCTTTCAGTGACAATACAGACAGGTATACAGCTACCTATCCATCAATAGGCAGCAGATAAGTCAAAGCTGGTAATCAGATTTCTGAAAAACATTTTGTGCATAGTAAATCTTTAATGACAAATTCAAATACTACTGACCTGATGCAATGTAAGAAAAATTTCTTCTGCATGGATCAACATGAAGTAGTAATGCACGATGATATTTAAAAGCCCCTGCAAAAAGGGTGTGAGGGAAGACCCAGGGAACTGCAGACCTGTTAGTCTAACCTCAGTTCCTGGAAAAATTATGGAGAAGATCATACTGAGTACTATTGAAAGATGTTTAAAGAACAACGCAATCATCAGGCACAGTCAACATGGGTTCACAGAGGGAAAGTCCTGTTCAACTAATTTTATATCCTATGATAAGGTCACCCACCTACTGGATGAAGGGAAGGCTGTGGATGTAGTTTTTCTGGATTTTAGTAAGGCTTTTGATACCGTCCCTCACAGCACCCTTCTGGAGAAGTTGTCCAACTGTGGGATTAGTGGATCAATGGTGTGCTGGGTGAAGAACTGCCTGAAGGGCAGAACCCAAAGGGTTGTAGTCAATGGTGCTACATCTGGCTGGTGGCCAGTGACCAGTGGTATTCCTAAGGGTTCAATTCTAGGGCCAGTCCTGTTCAATATATTTATCGACAATCTGGATGCAGGAGCCGAATGCACCATTAGCAAGTTTGCTGATGATACCAAACTGGGAAGTGCTGTTCAGTTTCTTGAGGGACAAGAGGCCTTGCAGAGGGATCTGGATAGATTAGAGTATTGGGCTATGATTAATGGGATTAGATTTAACAAGTCAAAATGCCAGATTCTGCACCTAGGTTGGAGTAACGCCGGGCACAAGTATAAATGCGGAGAGGAGTGGCTGGAGAGCAGCCCTGCAGAAAGGGATCTGGGGGTGCTGGTCGACAGGAGGCTCAGTTTGAGTCA
>JAVJGG010000048.1:20364970-20437028 GCA_035590195.1 Aviceda cuculoides
CCCCCCCCCCCCCCCCGGGGGGGGGGGGGGGGGGGGGGGAGTGAGAGAGCAGCTTCCTGGTGGTTTTTTGCCTGCTGAGCTTAAACCACAACTGGCCAATAAGTTTAGGTAATTTACCATTGTGTCTTACATGGGTACAAAGCTGATCTTTGCACATTACTCCGAGAGACTTGAATGAAAAGGGAGCACACTATTGCCTGGAAGGCTACATCCAATACTAGCTGTTGTCTTAGAAGGCAGGTCCACCCCAGCCGCTCCATTTTCAAAATGCCATGGTTAGTAAGGACTCACTTTTACATATCAAATGCACATGTGGTAGAAATACCTGTATTTACCAAAATGAAAGTGCTTTATATGGAGAGATCAACTGTATTTGTGTACCCTGAAAATTTTCTGCTACCTACAGCAGCTGTTTGGGACTGCGCACTGAGGAATGGAGCAAAATATCCTGCCTTGACTATGACACAATTTGGAAAGTTGGGTTGATAAAGGATACTGTCTCTTCCAAGAGTTACAGTTTAATGGCCCACTCTTCCATTTGTTTGATGGGAACAAGCCCAACAATTAGGGCTTTCCCTTACTTCTCCCTCCCTAATCCATCCCTTTTCCTCAGTCGTTTCCCTTCACGAAGCAGGAGTCATACGCCTGTAGCCCTCCATCTTTGAGACGACAACATTCAGTTTTGCCTGTCCGGTTGAGAAGACATGAGCCAAATCCAAAAAGCAGTAAGACCTTGACAGATCTAGTTTGGGTGCACTTGTAAAAGCACTGAGAGAACAAGACAGAAACAGCCCCGTCAACAACCGTCCTTAGGACTTGGAGGAACAAGAGCAGGACTCCTCTAATTACATGCTCAGATGAGCATTCACCCCAGATCCCCTGTCTAATCAATCCTGTGTGGTGCCCTGCCAGGAAGATTCACACTGAACCCACCCTGTCTGGAAGTGCAAGCAGCTCCTGGTTGAAACAGCACCTATGCATTTTATTACTCACAGCTTTCACAATTTCAGATATTTCCAGGGGAGAAAAACTGCAGGTGCGAAACAGGGAGACAGGACATTAGGTGAGAAAGCACGAGGCAGATAGGTTTTTTTTTTAGATAAAATGCAGCTTTACAGAGAGGCTCTGGTTTTATGTAAAGGGCCAATAATTTCCCAGCTTCTAATGCATGCCTGTAACTTTGATGTAAATTTGCGGCCAAAGACTAGAAAGGCTTTCTCTAGTTCACCAAACATAAAATTCCAGACCATCTCAGAATACAGGAAATGTAACAGTTATGTCAACATTTTCCAGGGAAAAGATACTAGAGTTCTCATTTTATTTATTTGTTTTTACACCATTTCATCAGGCAAAGTCTCAGCTACAGTAGTCAGTACTCTTCTATTGAGTGAATTAACCTAGATTTGGGACATTTATTCTATCGTGCTTGAGGTTAAATTACAATATTTACAGGAAGACAGTCAAAACAAACAAAAAAACCCTGTAGTTTAGTTTCTAGCAATTGCACTGCTAGAAAGTGCCATTGAGTTTTAAAGAGGTTTAAGCTCTTAAGTGCCTTACTGCTTTTGAAAACAGGATCTGGACTTCTAATTGACTGAAATATATTAGGAAATCATACACAGGGTTAAGCTAGATATCAAAGTTTTTTTTGGTAATTAACATGTTTCTCAGAACCATTTTAAGACATACACCTCTCGGGTTCTGACTGAATATTTTATGTACAGCATCGTTGTGAGCCCATTAATCATCATTTTTGCTCTATTGCTCCCACCTGGAAAGAATGAGCCTGTAATTGAAAAGGCAAATTTAGCATTTATATTGGTAATAACACAGTTTCATTGCTGTTCTCCCCAAAAAGAATTTGAACATTATGGTGAACCATATCTCATTGATAAGTGAATGGAAGGGAAGTAAAGCTTTCTCATTACCAGGCCCCCGTGAGCTAAGTCATTTGTTTGTTGAGCAGAGCCTTCTATTGTGTTGTAACAATTACTTTTACTCCCAGATATGATAACTCTTTGAAGCAGTACCTGGGAGACACACGTGATCTGCATTAGCAGAGGAGTAACACAGTGTTGGCTGATAAACTAATCTCATTTGCTATGCACCTGATATTTCATCTTTGTGGGTTTTTTTTATTCTTCTAATGGTGAAAGCCATGGACTCCTATTCAAATAATTAAACTCAGCAGAATAAATTACTTAAATCCAAGATGAGGTTTGAGATTATAAATTTCTTTTAGAAAGTTCTGTTGAAAACAATGCTGTGCTTTAGCATTTTTTAGCTAGCTTGAGATTAGAACAGAATTTGAATAGATGCTTTTTATGCCAGCAGGTACGTATGTATGTTATTCTAGGATGCCTTCTCAGGCTAAAAACTTCCAGTAAGCTCCCAAATCACATTGTGATTAGAAGGAGGATATGGATAAGTGATACAGCAAGACAGTGAAACAGTCTTCATTTATAAATTACAGCTAGCATTTAAAGATAAGACACATGGAATAGAAGGTGGATAGATCATTCTGAGAAATTGTTAGTAAAGTCAACAAAATTACAGACTGCCACAAAGCGGTTTTGCTACTTTTCAGTACTCTATGTGCAGAGTAAGTGTGTGTGTACACCTAAGCTAGCAAAACAATCCAATCCATACCTTTAGCTGCAGGCTTAGGGAAGTATTTGCTGAAGCGGCATGGACTTTAAAACATCTTCATGGCTAGGATTATGCTTGAGTGAGGGGGTTTTTTGACCAATCTGTATTTGTCATCAGTAAAAGCCTTTACTGTTATGGAAAGTAACAGTCCTTGTATACACTTGTACCAAGATACCCAGTTATCCCATGAATTCAGTCAAGAGTAATACACATTGCAGGGGAATGAAAAAAAACAAACATAAAATTCAAATGTAACTTTAAAGCTTCTATGTGTTTGTATTCAAAAAAAAAAACCCCAAGCAGATTCAAGTACAAATCTGTTTTGCTGAGCCATCCTCTGTTTTTATTCATTGTACAGGTAAAAGTGGGCCTTCAGACACTGATCAATATGCCAATATACTTGATGAAAAAGTCTTGTGCCCTGAATATTAAATAAAATGATCTTGACAAAGAAGTGAACAGAAGATTATACTGCTATACAACTCCATGGTACTAAAGAAGTTAAAACCTTCCCTGCCCCCCCCCTTTTCTTTTCCTTAGACAAAATGAATAAAAAAGAAAAATCTGTAATGCACACAATGCTCACTTTTGATACCTTTATCTGCTCACAGGAGTTAAGAAGGGGACACCATCTCTCACTAGTCACAGCTATCTGGCCTGCAGAACAGCAAGGCATGGAGGCAGAAGCCACACCAATAAGTGACCAGAGAGTTCTGGCTTCTTCCATATCCCCTGAGTTGCTTCAGGCACCCAAGCTTTTATATCTACTCATGGTCACTAAATGACCTCTCTGCATGCATCTGGCAAGTACCCCATTCATCTGCATGAGATTTTTTTGGTGCTGTCTAGTTCCTGCCTCACTCTCCTGGGCAGTGAAGATACAAAGGACAAATACTGAAATGCTGTTCAGATACCAGTATTTGGGCTGTGCCATTTGTTGGGCATCACTACAACTCATCTTCTCCATCAGCTGCCAGAATCTTATGCATCTGGGTAATGCAGCTGCACACAGCTGCAGCAGAGATGAGTTTAAGAGCTTCCCACCAGTCTGCTCCCTTTCTGAATGCTTTGTGCTGGCACATCCTGAAAGCAGACACTCGCATATCCCAGGGAGAAGCCAATAAATCTTGTATGTGGCACATTTTCTTATTTTTGCCTCAGAGGGCATGGCATGAAGCCACACATCCGTTGTCCTTGCTGATTTTATGACCCTGCTGTGGGGAGGGCTTGCCACTCTGCTCACAGGCACCTTTATGCATTTCACAGTGCTGAGTGAGGCTCAGCAACAACCCTGCCAATGAGGGTATCTACAGCCTGATCCCTCTTTCTTTAGGGCTGTCAGGACCTGCAGCTCTTTTCAGCTTTCACATTTTTTTCTATTCCAGGCAAGCCAACCATTTTGACTCTCCCGTTTCACTTACAATCCTCTAAAAATCTCCATCCATTTCACAGTCTCTCTCCTCTGGTCACTACCAGAGAGGAAAGAACATTCGCCATCCCACACAGTAAAGGGTCTGAGCATCACACAGCACTTGTAACTGTGTACGATTCTACTGTGGCAAGTAGGAAAGAAAACAGTTCCATGAAAGAAAATACATGTTCATCCTGATGCTACCTTGTGTAACCCTAGACTGCATGCTCCAGAGTCCACCACCCCCCAGTTAGGTACCAACATAGTATGATGAACAAGAACAGACAGCCTGAGAGCTGCAGCAGCTCAAAATGTAGTCTGAACCTGTTTTGAAACTTGAAAGTACCACTCTGGTTGCCAGACACCTCTAAAAGTTTCAGGTGCTAATGGTTGTTCTCTTTGCCCACTACTGAGTCTGGCTTTCCAAATGACATGACTGCCATTCACACTCCTGATGAGGAACAGTGAATTACTAGTAGTTATCTGGTGAACACTGCCACATTAGGCACATTCATCATATTCCATGTGCCACTCCTATCAAACTATGTATACAAGATGTTGACACAAGCCTTTACAGATGGGCTTATTCGGAAATAACCCTTAGGTTTTTGAAGAAATTCCTCTCTGGGTTTCTCTCCAGGTTTTCTGGGCTAAACCAAGATTTCTTAATCACACTTACGAATAGCTGTGAATTACCAGAAGGCACCAGGTGTGACAGCCCCTCTGCAAGTACACACAGACCTTCAGTATGCAGGTAAATGGATTAAAGATTAACTTATCCTTCCCTAAGAACCTGTGAAAATTCTCTGCAAACACACAGAAAGACATATTAGCAATCTGCTTTCAGATGACAACCATGATTAAATTTTCTTCCACTTGCTCCAGCTGAGAATCATCATCTTCAAGAAAAACTCAGAGAGAAGCATCTTACCACCCAACAGTTGTCTTTTAAGCACAGAAGCAGAATCATACTGGAGAAGTTTGCATTATGAGAACAGTTACAATATTAAATTGTTCACAGGCAGGTAAAAGCCATCACATCTGCAGATGTGGACAAAGGTACTAATGACCATATGATTTCCAAAGTATTCCTCAATAGTTTGAAAGGCACACCAGACTGACAAGATGACCGCAAAAGAATATCCCCCACCCCCCAAGCATATAGTCTTTGGAAAAACTGTCAAATTCCTGTTTCTCATCTGCCTTTAATAAGCTTAAATCTGTGAACTAATTTTTTCATATCTTAAAAATGAGATCTAAATATGATTGATTAAACAAAGCTCCTCTGTCCATTTAAGGTTTGCAATGTAATTCTACCTTCTTACACAGATCACAAAATGCTGAACTTGCAAACCAAAATAACACCATGAAGAGCAGTAATCATTAATGAATCAAACTCAGGTGGTTGGTAGGTATGCTAAAAAGCACTTACAAATCAAGCCAAAGAAGTGTTGTAAAGAAATCTTAGGGTTCCCTCCCAGACACAGCACTAATGGGTGAGTGACTGTACACCTTTTTGCAAGACACTGTACATTACAAGTGTCCTGCCCAGTGTGGCATCAGATTTTTGTGCTCTTGCATCTTATTTACTCACTTTCTGATGGAGATGAATGGTCACTTGATGTCTATAAAACAGCATAAGCACTATGCTACTTTCATTTCAAGGAATGCATTTCACTGCTGCTATAAGGTCAGAAACAGTTTTTTATCCTTGGAAAGATCCCAAAATATCTATTTTTCAGAAATATTTGCCAACAAAAAAAACCAGAATTATGACAATCCTGAGCTGTCCTTCTAGCCACAAGTTCCTTTGCCTATGTAAGGTGCTGAGCTGCAAAAGCTACTAAGAGGAAAAAGTGTCCTAGGCTACTAGGTCAGTTTTGACACTTAAAGATAATCCAGACATTCTCAGGGGCACTGGGGAAGATGTCAACAAGTTGATCCTCCTACGGAAGGGAAATAACAGCAACTCTTTCCAATTGCAAAAAAATCTCCTTTTTGGTAGGTCCTCAAAGGGGATAATCCTCAGCTAATCTAAAATTTTAATATTTAAACCACACCAAGAGAAAAGAGCTACACTGAAACAATTCTATGATAAAGTGCATCAATCCAGAAAGCCTAAACCTGCAAACTTATTACAGTTACAAGAATATGGCTAAATGGTGGTGCTGAAGGCTACCTGTAAGTAATTATTGTAATCTGTATTCAGGGGGAATTCAGCATTCCAAGTAGCCATAAAACAGAGCTCTAATATTCTTACAGCAATTAAAACCATGTAAACAGCCTACATAAAATGCTGGAAAAGAAACAAAGACTTCTTTTCAGCAACGTGCAGCCTGAATGTGAATAGAGTTAAATCAATTCCTTTAAGTACTGAAGCAATGTCAGTGTCATTGGTCCTTTCTGAGGGACTCCATTAGAAACCACACTAGTGAATGAAGGAATGGAAGCCCTGGTCTGCGTCATCCAGCTCAACGTGAACTGATACCACACCACAGACAAGATGGTGCCTTGACTTCTGTCACCTTGAAGTCCGCAAGTGGTCTAGGTTATACTTAGCTGCTTCTTACCGACTCTAATCTTATGTGCTTTACTTTCTTCAATAATCCTGTTCCTCAATACGACAAGCAGGGAATAGTTATTGCATGCTCATGATGTTCCAAGCAGTCCTTTAAAGTCCTCTAAAAAAAATTAGCAAGCGTTTCATTCCCCTGAATTAGTATATATGATACAAAACATTGATTCAGGAAACTAATTTTCACAAATCGTTTTCTCTTCGCTCTTTTAGCGTTTATCAATACTTAATAATGAAAACATGGAGTTTCAAATTTATTTCTACTTCAGATTCATGGTACAATTTTAGTCCTTACTGTAGAAGACCTTAAGAATGATTTTAAAGTAAATATTCCACCACATATTCTTCATTTATATGTCAATATTCAGTAATGCTGTGGATACAAAACCATCTTTTTTCTCTTGCAGGTTTCTCATACAGTACCCTGCAGAACTGATTCACCTGCAGAGAAGTTAACAGAATCTTTTCTACTTGCTTTAAACTACAACTCTTCGGTACTTCTGGGAGCACTTAGCTACTGGCTTTTCTTTCACTCCAACTTCCCTTGAATCCAAGTGAAACAGCAAAACTGCTAGAAATGTAAACCATTCAATTCAGTTGCCTTGCCTAACAACATTATTCCCAAGTATTACATCTTGTCATTTCTAGTATCTTTTCAGATGGCCAATTTTTTGGACTAATTTTATGATTAAAAAGCCTAATTGAAACCTTCTTCAAAAGAACAATTTTCCTCTGTATTAGATGACTAGGAATACATTTTGCACCTGACAGGTTTGCATAAATTTTACACCGTAAGTTTAGCAACTTAGTCAAAAATGAGAATTCGGACATTTTTAAGGAGTAACACACACTCATTAGGGAAAAAAAATATTAAAAAAAATTACTGTTTGTGTGTCAGCATTGGGAACAGTAATATGAATTCTCTCACACACCTGTGCTTGTAGTACTAACCTTTTTTTTTTTTTCCCCTTATTATTTGATAAGCTGACAGCAGTTGGCTGTTGTTCCAAGCTTTTATTTCCCTGACAGCTTGGCTTTCTTGTCTGGTTACATTAAAAGTGAAGAATGGGTTTCCAGCAGAACTAATGACTAGGTTGGGAAGTCTCCAATCGTACTATCCTACCTAACTCTTCAGGTAGTTCCATGTGACAGAAGCTGAATTTCCATTCATGTAGGTAGAATAGTTTCAACCAGCCAAGTACCTGGGACATTCATTTCAGCAGGATTTAGCAGCGAAGAACACAAATTCATTCACTGTTTAGAGGTAAAGGACTACTATGCCCATGAATTAACACCACCTTCACAGGCACAAGCATGAGCACCTCCTACAGTCTTCCATCCCCTCCTGTTCCGCTCCGGAAAGGAAAACGCAGTAATGTCATTCCATCAGAGGCACACAGCACATGCAGCTGCCTCACAAAAGTGCAAGTTTAAGGTAATTTCTGAGCATATTCAGGTATTCCAGTCACATTATCTCATCAAGTAATTTCTCAAGAGGCTAAAGACCATTTGGAGAAAGCTCTAGGCAGGATGACAGAGAAGCTGAGGATAAAAGCTCAGGGGCCTGGCAGAAAGGGCAGGACAGCGGGGTCAGAACTGCTGGGCACATGAAAGACGACCCGAGACTTGACTGAAAGCCATCCTCTCCCATTCAAACCTGAATTTCCCTCCTGGGGTAGCCAGCTGACACATGTCAAAGTGGAACTCATCTCCGTCTCATAATTAGGCAGTGTGGATGAACTCACCAAACAGTGAAAACATGACCGTCCATGTGAACCAGCTGTCACTCTGGACCCCTGTGCAGTATAGCCTCCTACAATGGCAGCCTTATAAATGTTTAGGAACAAAAAGAAAAGTAAAATCTAGGGTATGAAGTAGTCTGCTTCGCTTCCCTTCCCTCTCCTTTTGATCAGAAAGCTGAAATTTTAAATAGGATTTGGGAAATGAATGTCTGACCGAATTATAAAAGGCTCCCCGTTTCAGTTCAACATCTGTTGCATCCTTTGAGAGGTTTGGGGAGTTGTCAAGGGTTTTATTTTTTTAATTGAGCAGATTAATTTTTTTTAAATTGCTATTGCTTTATGATATTGGTATAATTTAACACATTAGGATGGTATAATGACCAGACACTGCATTGCTGCTTCATAGAAGAATAGGACACAGCTGCCTGTACTTTGTGCAAGCAAAGTATCGAAAATAATAGCCTTGTGATGAAAGCACATTGAGCTGTTAATCACTTTCCAATATTCTGTGCACAGAAATATTCTTGAGATAGCTGCAATTAGACACAAGAGGCAAGAGAAGGCATCATTTTTGAGTAGCCATGTGACAACTATAGCTATCTAACCACATACGTGTAGAAATTGCTCTACTTGAATCCACAGTAGAAAGAATACCTAGTCTTTTCTTGTTTGACATATCTGTCAAACCCATACTTTTCATTCCAGAAGAGTAAGTCCCAAATAGTACAGAAGATGATGATTCAGATGTGCCAGTGTTTAAGTCATGTAAGTTATTTGGATGACTCCAGATATTGGGGAAAGTACAAAGATATAACATGAGATATGTATCCCAGAAGAAACAACAAAAGAAAAAAAATTAAAAAAAAAAAAGGGGTCTGAACAGCTTCAGAGACAAGAAAGTACACTTCCTTTCTGTGGCTCTACTGTGAAATATTTCAAACAAGAAGACTTTTCCAGGCAGTTTAACCTTAAGAAAGTTAAGGCAGGATTTGCCTTACACAAATCAGTCTCTTGTGTGCATTAAAAAAAAAAAGAATGGTTTGGACAGAGAGGAAAAATAAAGCTTTGTGTAAAGAACAAACATTCATTAACATACACCTGCTTATTGGAACAAACTGGTGACTTAAGATTGAGAACATTAGAAATGCCCTACTGGATCAGGCCAATGGTCCGTCCTACCCAGTATTCTGTCTCCAGTAGTGGCAACAGCACCTGCTATTCACTGAAAGCATGTCAGCCTGCCCACTCTCTGTTGTCTATCCCCTCCACACTTCCCTAGAATCCACAGTGTGGTTTGGGGTTTTATTTGCTTTTTTAAGTGAGGCTTGTTAAAGGGTACCCTCCTTACTTACCCTCATCAGTTTAGCAACCTATTGCATGTGAATATCCCAATTTTTTTTTTTTTTTCCCCCCCAGCCTGCCAGTACAACCTGCCTCCTTATCCTCCCACCACATGAAGTTCCTGAAGCTCACTGCTGGATGAGGACGGTACTTTCTCTTATCCATGCTGAACTGATCTGCTAGTTTCCCCAAGTGGCCCCTGGTTGCAGTACTGTGGGATTTGGCCAACAGTGGTTCAGCATTCATCACCGTCCTCATTTTTGAGCCTCAGCCACATGTCCCACTCCCTCAGGACTCTCAACTCTTAACTGAGCACTCTTGTCCTGTCCTCCCAGCTGTTCCGAGGGCTTAACCAATTTAGCTGCTTTTCTCTACCTGCTTTACTTCTGCTACATCCTTCTTTCAGTCACAGGCAACACAAAGTCATGCTAGCGAACCCAGGACTTGGGCGAGGGTCAGCAGGCAGGCAGTATGTTCGCAGAACATTAGGTCCCTGGGAGCACGCTACGTCACGTCCCCTCCAAACACCAGACTGCCAAGAGCGAAGGAAGGGGAACTTCTGTTTGAAGAAATACCTGTATTTTCCTATTTTATTGTGCAGAATAAGCTTAAGAATAGGGCTGTACAGGTTCCCCATCCTTTCCCCATGAGTCATAAACGCTAGACTTCAACACGTCAGGTGTCTGCATGCGTTGTACATTGCCATGTCATGACTCTCAAAGGTTTCCTGCTGTTTTGATCCTGAAAGCATAACGAGCTGAAGTGGGAAAAATAACATCTCAAATTAAAACCTTGCATGCCCAAACTTATCTTGCCTGGGGGGGTGAACTCCAACTCAACTCTGCAGCTTGCCATCACACTCTTACTTGATACATTTCCTATAGTAAGTCAGATGATTAACCTCATATTAAGTATTTTCTAATAACATAGCCTCTCAGCTTGCTATCATCCCTGACTTCTAATGTTACTAACACAAATTCATTAGGGACACAAAAGTCAAGTCCCGCAGCACGGCGTCTTTTCTGATAGTGCATTTTCAAGTCTTTATGGGAGATTCTAAAGGATATAATAAAGCAATATCAACTTTTCCAAAAAATTGCAAATTAAATTGAGTAGCACACAATCATTTGCAAATTATTCAAATGCATTTGTAATACACGGTTTGAAATTCATGCTGCATTACTCAGTCACCCAGCTTATTCATACAGGAGTAATGAAACTATCATGTGACTTGCATATTAACTAGTCCAAAACAGATCAAAGTATACACTTGACTTTCGCCGAACATTTTGAGATCAGGCTGTAAGTTTCAAGATTCTGAACAATTTAAGAGGAAGGTGATTTGCAAAACTAGCCACCAGAGCCCTACTTGTAAACTTTTATAGTGTGCATGTAATTAAAAATTTTCTTCCAGCTTTGAGCATTCATGCTTTAAAAATGTATTTTCCACACTTTTCATTACAAAAAAAATATTAAGCATTTTTGGACAAAGGTTGTTACAGTCAAATTAAGACCAGCCTTCAATTCAAAATCCACTGGGCATATTGTAATAATTTTGAAGTATAACTGAAATTTGGTTCTCTTGTAGAACTTAAGTTTCATACTTAATTTGAAGTAGGGTGTTTTCCACATTGACTACCACACAAGTAAAAATAAATACATTTGAACTAAGGTGAAGGAATAATCAATCTTTACATTCTTTATCAAATTTGGAAGTTTAGTCAGACTCTCTGTAGTTTTTCTGAACAACAGCTACCTGTTATGGGACAGCCAGCTTACATTTACCTTACTGCTGGCTGTAACTGTCACCCAGAGGCAACAGTCATGCATGCAGGCCATTTCTTGGAGGTATCCAATGACAGTGATTCAAAGCAGAGTGCACAAGAGAAATTGTAAATATATACAAATAATCAAAAGGCATTTAGACTTTGCACATTTTTAGTTGTTAGAACACTTCAGAAGTTCCTTAAAATGACAACATAAATGCAAAACAACTAAGTCACCTTCTCAAAAGGCTAGTAGGTCTGTATTTTGCTATGGTACTAAGTAGACTGTACCACTGTATTCCAAATGTTTGTTTCCTTCTGCTTCCATCTCAAAGCTGATATCAGTGTTTCCATCCACAACACATGAGGGATTTGGGGAAAAAAACAAAACAAAACATCATGAGATCCCAGTGTAGCAGTTCCCAATTTATGGTTTACAGGGCACCATTTCGCTTGCAAGATCTTCTGACAATAGTCTCAACTACAGGAAATTAAATGGCAGAAAACAAAGCCAATAGCATTGCCCTGAGTGTTACTGGCTCAGGACCGCTGCTTGTGAAACAAAGGAGCATTAACTCACACACTAACCATGTATCATATATGTGTGATCGGGTATAGAAGAACAATAGTCAGACATACTGCTTCTGTAAACATTTTGCTGTTGTAATTCAGAATGTTTTGGTGCCAAAATACATTGCAGTGAGAAAGGAAACCACTGTTAATAGTAGAGGAGGATTTACTCATGAAAGATGAGCCAGGATATTGTCTGAAACAATGACTCACAAAATCAGTGTCAAAGGCAATATTATTTACAAAGGCATTATCAAAGATCCCTCTTTCTTTTCTAATTCTTTGTTTTGCATTTCATCTTTAATAGACTGAAAGGCATGCTTCATCCTTGAGAGGGTGGAGGGGACAAGGACAGACACAAATGACACAACACATTGGAGCTGGGAGAAACAACTCCTTCTGAGACTTAATAACAACCCAAAGCAATCATTTCCAGAGAATACACCGAGGATATTTGAAATTTCGATCCATGATGTGCTTCTATGTCAAAACTGGTCCCATAGTTAAGTTTTGTTCTAAAATACAGCTATGAATAAACGGCATACTTGCCACAGCAGAAATGACTCTTGTACATACGGGTCAAGCTCTGTCTGCTACTGGAGACTCTGCATGGTACGTAAGCAACAGACAACACTGGCAAGAGCCTTGGTTTGGTTTTGCTCCATATTTAACAGGGATAATGCAGAATGTCACTACCCCTTTGCAGCTATGCGTACGACTGCATTTGTGTATGTTTTATTCAACTAGCTAATTATGCTATTAGCATGGACTTATGCAACAAATAAGGAGAAGGATTCACCCAGAACAAGTTACAAAATGCAGGACATCAGAGAAAACTGCAACTCTAAATGAAGAATTTCTCTTCGCTACTACAAATACCGAAGTGTATCTCTTATTTGTTAAGGATAAATACCATTTTTATTCAGTCTGCTTAGCCAACAAGACCAAATACATTTTGTGGTGACAGTTTAACTTCTGTGAAAAACTAGAAGACTGTATACTCCTGCTCAGACAAAATCTGAAGAGGCCAGTTTCCAACAGACTTTTCAGATTTTTCCTTCTTTTTTTCTGCCCAGAATTATTTAAGTCATAGTTTCAAATCAGACAGGTTTTTCTTCATGTGTCATTTAAAAAAAATTCACAAGTTATGCCTTGTTAAAAAAAAGGGTGTCTAGGCAGTGAGGAAGATTTTCTAACTGCTTTGTGCAGACTGCTGTGCTTTGAGTAAAAATGAATATAGGAGATTGCACCTCTGAGTTTAACTGACCACACAAAGCTTGAGGAGCATTTGTGAGAAAAGGATAGGGCTCAAAACCCAACTTTTGACAAACAGGTCAGGCACCTGCAGAGACCAAGTAGCTTCTGAGCAGCAAGGAAACACAGAGCTATACCTTAGAGGCGATGGAGAAGAGATTTTCCTGGAAACCCAAGTTGTGTGCGTTCTTTTTTAAAAAATTGCCATACATATCACAAGTCTGAGAAAGAGGATCCATCTTGCAAATCTCCTGACATAAAAGGAGGAGGTATGAAGGCAGATTATTTTAAATCCCTTCTTATTTTACTGTCTTGACCTGCAGAACTGTTTCTACACTTTCAGTTTTATCTTAGTTTTGCATTCAAATAAAACCTAGGTTTAGAGACTGAAAGCCTCCCTGTGGTTTTTGACGAGGCAAACTAATTTCCAGTCTTTGCACTATGTGGGAAGCCTGTCACACAATCCCAGAAGAACAGCTACACAGGAGGTCATGAAGGAGTCATGCACTTTGTGTGAAAGAGCTGTTAGAAAACACAGTGTTGGGAGCAGGCAGTGGTGAACTAGAAGCCTCTTTCAATTTGGCATCGTCTGCATCGGGACATTCATTCATATACATCCCCTCTTGCATGCTCTGAATCTTACCTCCATTCTTGCATAGCAGTAAAGCTTAACCAGAGAAGTTCCACCACAGATGAGGATCTCCACCCTGATGGCACTGAGGTCTTCTCCACTGCAAATGACATGGAACAGGCATTGTAACAGGTGATGCAGTGTATGATTGATACTTAAAAAAATAACGCCTGCAACCCTAAGAGGCAGGAGGAAATTAAAATTGTACTGGCATTTCTTAGTTTCTGTATTTCTGTTGTTGTTTACTATTACTTATAAGAAAACTATTACCATTTTTGGACTGCCAAACCCTTATCAATCCTCAGGTTATATTTCAGCATACTTGAAGCTGAGAGAGAAGTAAATTTATCAAGACTCACTGAGTGAATGATGAGAAATCCATTTGGTAATTCCATGGTTGGTGAGGAGGGAAGGAGGGTCAAGTATTTGATTGAACAAAAGGCAGTATTAGCAATACAGCATTCATTGCATCCTTCACATCCACATCAGCTTCCCAGAGTATTTTTAAGGTTATCTTTTTACCAGTATCATGGAGAAACACACACTTTGTACATCTCCAATTACAGATTCCCTAAACTACAGTTTCTTTGCCTTGCAGCTGGGTGGTTTTGTGATGTGTTTTGGGTTTTCGTTCCCCCCCCCTTTTTTTGCCTCGCAAATTAGCAAGCTATCAGCCAGCTGTGAAAATTGCTTCTGGAATTCACTAGACACAGGTAGTCTAAAAAACTTCTTGATCACCAACATGCACAGAGCCCGCTAGCAGGAGGCAAGCACTGTTCTGACAAACGGAAAGCCTGTCCGTCAAGCATTAGCGAGGTTGTGCCTGTGAACAGGGGCCCTCGGGAACAGTCAGCGAAGGCAACGGCCCAACACGGACCATTCAGCTGGCATCCAGGAGAACAGCAACTGCCTTCCCATCCCACCCCCCTGCTCTGTGAAGATCTGCTCATGCAAAAGGGTCAGTGGGACAGAAACAAGTAAGTATTAAATGTCAATTATATGGTATAGGCAAGCATTGAAAAGCAGAAAATGGGGTCAATTGTTTTGGAGGAAGAATCCAGGTTTTGCCTTTTCTTTTTTTGTTTCCTTAAAGTTAAAACAATGAGAAGGTTAACACTGAATCAAAGCCAGTATTTCATATCATACATGGAGACCATCAGTTTTTTTCGCAACAAAAGCATGGGTGTATTTAAAAAAATAAAAATCAATGTTTCATTAACAACATATAGCAAGTTATTTTAAATCCAACATTTATTTCTTTCTGGACCTAACTTAGAGAAAGCTCATCAACAACTCTGTACGAGAGCATGCTATCTATGAAAACTGTGGGTTGGGCAGGTTCGTGTTGTTTGAACAAAACTCCTGCACACCACCATTTGGAGCAACAGCTTTGGGGTTTCTACTGAGAACAGGTTTGGGGTTTTGTACTGTTTTTTGTTTTGTTTTTTTTTTTTAAAGAGTACTTTTTAAAATAGAACTACTTAATCTTTGCTGCTACCAAGTAAGGAGAACTTTTCAACTACGTAATAGGATAGTAATGCAGCCTTCACATTAAGCAGCTACAAGGTAAAATTGCTTGCTACAAAAAACCGTTAGGCTTTTCCTACAAAAAAAAAGTGAGGTAAAAACCCACTGAAAGCAAAAGGGAGAGCATTATTTTTAAGTCCTACCTGGGGTGTGTGCCTGCTGACCCCGGAGCAGGCAGCAGGGTGTCCCCCCCCCGTGGGCAGGGAGCCGGTCTCTCAGCCCCGCAGGGCACAGGGGCAGGGCAGGGGGGGTCCCCTCACACTGCCAACATTTTATAAGTTAGGATGAGGATGACTGTGTAATCATTACTATCCTCTAGCCTTTGGGGAATCCTTTTGTTACAAAATAATTATCTGCGAGAACTGCGAGCTGGGGAGGTATATACACTAGTAGCAGCAGAGATGTAAGCAGGCACCTGGTAAGCTTCCACTGTCCTGAAGAGAGAGGACTTTAGAGAGAGGACTTTAGAGAGAGGCATATCTGTAATTACCTCGTAGCCACCCCTCCGCGGCACCTCCCAGAGCTGCAGGCTCCACACACACCTCCCCTCAGCCCGTGCCCCCACGTTGTTTACACCTACCAGAGAGCTACGCACAGCCACGCTCCCAGAGAGCAAAAACAACACTAGACAAACTCTCCAGCCAGTACAGGGCTATAGCCGAGAACATTTCCTCTTTTATTGCATGCAACCAGCTGAGACCTATCAGGGCCATGGGGCACTAATGAGCCCAGATGGCCCCAAACAGCCTCACCTGGGGCCTCCCCATACCCCTGGGCGCAGGAGCTGTGTTTAACCTCTGCTAGGAACCTCGCTTTTTGCCCGAGCCGTGTTGGAGGGTTGCCGGGTTCTGTCTCAGCCCCAGCCCCAGTCCCAGTCCCAGTCCCTGCCCGGCTGTGGGGCCCCTCGGTGCTGGGCTGGGCATGGGCTTGCTGCCTTTGCCCTGTAGCCCTGCCTGGTGACTGCTGGGCCTGGCCTCCACCCGCGGTTCGATTTCCAGGCTTCGCCTCACAGCGCCGTCGCCGCTGTGGTGTTTTTCTTATAACCCAGGCTGGCGGTTCAGCCCGGCTGTTGTTCCCAGGTCCGGCCCTTGCTGGGAGCGCTGGGCAGGCCTCAGCTGGCGAGGCCCGTGCCCTGCAGGCGCTGAGGCGGCCCTTAGCTCCCGGCTCGCCTTCCCGTAGGCAGCGGCCAGGCTCTTGCCGCTTTCTGGTAGCGACCCGCCACACAAACCCTGGGTTTGCTATCGCGGCGTATTGCTTCCAGGTGTGGCGCGACAGCGTTATTCCGTGCGTTACTGGAGCTTAACTGGGAGCCAGCCGTGCTGTTATAACGGGAAGGTGATTTTGTCATTACTTGGTTGGGGGAAGCTTGAGGGGAGGACTATCTGTTTATTCCCCTCCTTCGTTTCTTCATGCAACACAGTGTAGTAAGACCAATTTTACTGAGAGTGTGTCCTTGTGTGTATATATACACATACACACTTGTGTGTATATATATATGTAAACACCCCACATGGGGTTAAAAAAGCCCCGTGATTTCCATGACCTTAAATAACTTGCGATTTTGAATTCTAATGGTTGAGATCAGCTCATGCATTTATGCTTCTCTGCTGAGCTAAATAGGAGTGCATTAATAGTTGCAGAAAATAAAGTTTTGTATATCAAGGAACAGTGAGTGTGTAGGGAACAATTCCTATAGGAATAGTTGAGACTCTGTCAGTTACCAGTTATTGCTAGCTGGGTCTAGAATGCCAGGAGGAAAAATAAAAATTCATCTTGGTATCAGACCTCGGACAGGAAAAATACTGAAATAGTATCACAGCAATTCCCAGAAAATACTCTACAGGCCTCAGGTGTGTAAACATATGCCACAGCAGTAATGCAGTATGCTCAGTGCCTTACTAACAGTGGTTCCTTCTACTAGTACTTCTAACGCATCTTGATTTTTAAAAAGGGACTTAAAAGTGTTCAGCAGCATGCTGAATCTGCCCTGGCAACAAAATACTTTTCTATCCAAAGTACTTAGTTGCCAAGAAAGATAAATTATAATCATATGGTCGTATGTGATATGACCGCATGTTAATTCTGTAATTTAATACACACTGTGCTGCATCAACAGTTGAACAAAAGTTTCAACTTATATCAATACATAGCCTTCAGTTGTTTGTAACATATGGCAACAGATTTCTCATACTGGGCAGCCAGCCCTTTCCTGGTTTGTCCAAATCTTGTCCCAAGACTGCCAACCAGAGCTTTTCTGCACAGTCTCTGCATGGCTCTACAACATCTGCTTGGGCTAGCTTCATTATCAGCAGAAGTTAGTCCTGTGCCATTTTATTTAATTCTGCAAAGGAAGCGGTTAGCATTTCTTCTAGACCAGATGGAGCCTAACATGACATAATATCCCTCACATTTAAACTTCATCCTTTTGATAGACTCCGGCCTAACGACCAACACGTGAGGCCCATTGTTATTTCTTCTGTGTCTGTTACTGCTTCGGCATGACACGCTATACCAGCTGGAGAGGGAGCTGGTTAATGGAATCCAAAACGTTCCTCACTTCTCTGCACCAAACTGCAGGAATCCTCCCACACCCCCATTTATTTACCCAGGTAAGTGAACAACACAGCTGTAGTGTTCAGCAGGGCTCCTCAGGGGCAGGTAAGCTTACCTGAGCAAACAGAGAAGAAGAATTAGGGCCACACTTAGCTTGCTTAAGATGAGGTGGATTAAAACTCTGCTTTAGCCTTCATCTTCAGTCCTGCAGCACCATACTCAGTCCCCTTGCATACTTAGTCCTAATGCTGTTAGAGGCTAACTCAGTCACAGAGGGACATTTTAGATGGACCATGCTTATCTTTTGCCTCTGAAAGTCATTGCAGTTGATGGAAACGTGGCACAGGCTCTGGTTTCTGGCCATCTCCCTGTGCCCAGGTGGATTCTCGGGCAAACAGAATTGTTAATCTTGGATTTTCACAGGCTGAAATATTTCTTCCTGCCTATTATTAAACACTCCCTGTAACTGCAGTTATATAAAATAGATGCACAAATTCTGCCCCCAGGTGTTGAATCTGAAAAAACACCTACCATTTCCAGCGCAAGCATTTGCCACGTGCGTCAGACTAGGTGAGAGCAGGATGTGTCCCTTTAACCTGTACTGCTGGCAGGTGCCAGCCTACACTCTGCTTAGTGGGTGCGAGCGTGGGAGTTCAGGGTGCTCTTAGCCTTGCCAAGTTTTTGGCCTAACTTTCACAACCTCTGGCCAGCCGAGCCCACTGAACCAAGTTTGGACCTGTCTTGCATTTTACGCATCTCAGTAAAAGTGAGAGAATTTTCTCAGGCCACAGGGAACATCAGAGCAGGCTTTTGCCCTGTGAAATAAAAAATTCACATTGAAGTGAAAGAGGCTGACTATACCACTTCAGATTAATAGAAGTCATCTTAGCCTCCAAATGATTCAAGCTAAAATTTTGGAGGTGAAAGGCTTATCGTTAGGATACCAGAAAATGTCATATAGCCATAACTACAGCAATGGCATTCTTCTATTTTTAAATTTAATCTGGTACTTTTTACGGATTTCTGAATGTTGCCCTAGTATTCACGTCTCAGGGCACAGTTTCTGTGGGCAGGCAGAAATGCAGTACCTCATTTGTCCGAAGTGGCCTTCTTTGAGCTAATTTGGAGGTTACTCAGTGTCTCACCTTTGATAAATGAATACCAGGAAGCTCTTGCAATACCATTCTGTTCCAGAAATGTCAGCTGCAATTTTCCATGGAGTCAACGATCCTAAATGATATTGCACCTTCTGCCTGGTAAATAATTGATATGTGTCTGATAAAGCAAATGGAGCAGGAAGATTTCTGTTGCATGACTCTTCAGGCTGCTGTATATTTTCTCAGGTTTTGGCAACACTGAACCAATTAAAAAATATATATTTACTACAAGCTCAAGCAAGTCAACATTCCTCACATGAAAGAAAATTAATTATACTCTCAGAATGAAGCAGTTCAGAGGGTTAATTTGCCATTGTGAGCCTTATGATTCTGAAAAGCCAGTAGACCACAACAATTTTAACAGGAGATTTAATTTTTCCTAACATTTATCTAGGCTTTGTTTGCATTATACACAAATAAAATAAATGTTGGAAGAATTAACCCGCAGCTAATCTGAGTTCTGAAGTGTGTTATATACTGTATGCTTAATCCAGTAACGACGAAATTATTCCCTTAGTTTCTTAGTACTTTTACTATAAAACTGAGATACTCATTTGCCCTTGCAGTGTAAGGAGGCATGAACAAGGGTTAGGGGATATCCCTCTGTAGAAGATCTTCCTGTTGCTGTATCTACAATAGAAGTACTAAACATTTTCGAGTGCCACAGCCAGAGCACACATACAGTTAGTTTCACCACCCGTTCACTTATTTTCTGTCTTTAAGATGTATTGTGGAATTTAAACTCAACACAGGAAATCTCCAGGGTTGTAATGTCAGCAGTTAAATTGAGGAGAATTACATTTACACTAAAAAATAGCATAGAATTAAACAGGAGTATAAGATGAACTGTTGCCGGATTAAAATGCAGGAATGGGCAATTCAAAACGTACGCTGGCTTGTCTGGAACCCAGTTTCTGTTGGTCTTGAATCTTTCAGCACTTTCTTTAACAGACTTACGAGAAATAAACACGTATGTTGCTCAGAATGAGTAGAAAATAATTATGTGCCATTCCAGCATTTCCCAGAATGTCACTGTCACTTGCTGTGTGCATTAGCTACCAGGTGCATCTGCGGGATCTCCCTCAGACCAAGACTTCTTAATTCCCATACTTCTGTGACTTCTGCACAGGACTGCTGTACCTCTGCTCTAGTACTCCAGCACTGCAGATATATACACTTCTTTAGCTAAAAGAATGTATTCTGGGGCATATAGGTGGTGATCTCAACTCAAACGATGGTAGCTATGAAAAGCCTTTGTAACTTCCATCATCATTTCAAAACACCTCATTTAAAACAATTATTAAACCACAGGTAATGGAATTTTCAGGTGAACTTTATGTATTAATATAAAGTGCTGAATCCTACAATTCTTTTCCTACTTCTACCTCATTTTCATTCATCTTCAGTCTTCACTAGTCCAAATCAATGTTATTTGGACTGAGAAAGCACATTAAGAGCTATCCTCATGAAATAAGAGAAAATGCTGTACCAATTCAGTTCTTATTTACACCACTGAAAATGTGGTAATCGAAGTAAGTGCTGCGATGACAACTTAGAAAAATCATCCAATTTAATTACAAAAACAATATGATCCAAAGATTTTTATTTGCTTATATGAAGTCTATGCTTTGTCAGCTGTTTATACGTTATACATTACTATATGAGTTATATCTGATGCAATCAATAATCCACACAGATTATGTTATCAATGAAAATCAGTAAAATTTGCTTACAGGTTTTTTTATGTGGGGTCAGGTTCTCAGCAATGTAATAAAAAGTATGTTCATAAGCGATCTTCTGAGTATCATCAGTTTCAAAATCCACCTTAGATACATGTCCATGCTAATAGTACCTAAGTGCACAAGCAGTCATTAAAAAAGAGGAGTCACGTTAAAATTATCTCTGAAATTTGGGCAATTGTTTCAATAAAAATGTTTTCTGCCATTCCCTAATCTCTAGACATCCGCATACTTAGAAGTGGTAAAAACACTAGATGCTAGGCATTGTGCTGTATAATCTGTTTCTGTATTGAGCTAATTTGATCTTATAGTAAGGGAGTTTTGTTCATTTTTGAAAGCCAAGGTACTTATGTTATTTCACAGAATCCATCCTTCTGAACAGTTACCATGCAGTCTGTTCTGAAATGGCTAAAATTACATAAATTCAAAGAGCACGAGTCCCATCTTCATTCTTTTGTATTTTTTTCAGGCAGGTTTAAAAAAAAAAAAATCTTAAAATAGTTAAGCCAATAATAGCTTTATATCTTTGCCAAAAGTGCTAAACTGTCCTTTTCCCTGTACAGGTAAGAAAAGATGTGGTCTTGCTGCCGGTGATACTTGCTCTGTGCAAAAGAGGCTGAAATAATGTCCTAAATGCAAATAAGAGTACAGATGACTTGGGCCTTTTGGAAATAACTCTCTCTGTATGGATTCACTTCAGGAATAAAAGCCTATAGGACTGACTGAAAGTCGGCCACAGGCACAGAGGAACCACTGCAGATTTTGTGCACAAGTGGCTTGAAGGCTCTAATAAATGTCAGCTGCTGATAGCAGGCAGGGAGAGTTAGCCAGTAGTACCCCCAAACTGTTTTTATTCCAGCTCCTGAAGACATTAAATTTAGTTTAAAAACGCCTTATTCCTGTTGTAGGTGAGGATTTTGAAACTGAGGATGAAATCATTGTTTAATAAAGTGATCATGAAAGTGAGGTAAAAAGAGAATGGCAACAATCATTTTAAGAAAACTGTTACCAGTGTTAGGGGGCGGGTATTTGCACTGCTTAAATGCAGCCAGCAAATTATGTACTTTGGCTCTTCTAATGGAGGTACCTCTAATGGAGAAAAGGTTTTTTTTAAAAAGGACTTTGCATGAACCTAATTGTCTGACTCACCACTTTAGAGAGAGCACTTTGTCTCAAGAGCTTTTTTGTAGAAACATTAATTCATCTTAAAGTTAATATTTAGTATAAAATCATATCTTTTTAACTTTCCATAGCTAACCACTTGCTAGCCTGTTTCTTTTCACAGTGTAGGCACAGTTAAAATCTATCTGTACAATTTCACAGTGCGAGCATATAAACCCATGGGACGCTCACATTTCTGCCCAACTGGGAGTCATGCTGAAAGACTGCCAAATACCAGTGGCCACACATAGATACAATATAATAACTACTGCTTAAAAAAAGGGTTCTGGTCCAGCTAAAATATTTTTCAGCAATCCAAATAGCCCACTGCAGGGAAAATAAGAACCAGAATCCAACATGAGACTTGTGCTTAGAAGGAGACGCCTGCGAGAGGACACATGGTGTCATTTTTGTGTGGCTGACTTTAGATAGATAAGGCTTCCTGCTTCTCTGAGTCAAGCTTGATCAAGAAGATTTTAATATTTCTCATGATCAAATTCATTTAGGGATCTTAAATAAAGGGCTGAGAACATTGTCAGTTCATCCCTGATGGGGATGACTGGTGGAGAGTGTCCTACCTGTTTGTACTGATGTCTTCCTTGTGGGTGGAAACTGGAAGTCAGGCATCTGTTTAGCTGAATTTAGACAAATACCTGTTCGATATAACAATGTTGTGTGCTGAGCACTGTATCTTCTGGATACCCTAATACCTGCAGATATTAAATTCACTATATTCCTTCAGATTTTGGCATGGTAGATGATGACTGTTACAAGCACATCAGCCAGCGTTACAACCCCATACAAGTTTATAGTACGAGCCCTCTTTGTTTCTGGTTCCTGTTGAGTGCAGGGCGGCAGAACAGAATAGTAGTGTCTGCTAGCGGCTGTATAGTTTTTAACCTACTAAAATCAGTCCAGTAGCTCAGCTCCTATATTGACATTATAAAACCTACGTCAAATTCAATATTACTTAACAGTCTTAAGTACAGATAAGAAAGGAGTGAGCACAGGGGTTTAACCACCTTTTTGCAAAGACATTACTACTAACAGTTTACACTGTCAAATGGTGGTTTTAGTGGTGACTTTGAATGTCTGTTTACATTATTATTAATAATATATTCATTATACAAGCATGGAAATTAGAGCTTTTCCTCTAAGAGTCAGTTGAGCTTCAGAGCAAACTGTGTACACAAGAACAGTTACAAAGCACAACATTCAGGCTGATTTAGCTCCTGTAGCAAATAAAAACTTGATTTAGTAAAAGGGTTTCAGTGGAGCAAAGCCTCATCCTTGAATGGGCAGCAAAATCTGGCAATTTTTCCAGAATAATTAATGGGGCTTGTAAGAAGTACTACTGAACAGGAGGAAAAAATGAAGGAGATTGAAAGCTAGCTGCTAAAGAATGCAGCCTCTTCTGAATTCCTAGCAAGGCAGGCCTTTCTGATTGTGTATCTCCTTACTCTGATGGAATTGCTGCAGACTGCTGAAGATCAAGGAGAAAAAAAAAAAAAACAAAAAAACAAAAAACAAAAAAACACCAGCAGAAGAAGTCAGAACGCAATTATGCATTTCAACCAGGATTTGCAGTTCTGCTGTCCCTAGGGAGAATATGGAAACTGTCAAATTTCCCCATGCTAATGACCACATTCAGAAGCTGATTTAGGAAGGGAAGACAAACAAAGTGCCTGAACAGTATTAACACTGTTGGGGTACAGAAATAAGTGATACTAATTTGCCAGAATATGAAACCAGTTGTTTCATCATCAGAAGACAATAGAGCAAATGAAAGTGTGGTAATGAAATTATGACAGCAATGTAGATCCAAACCTGCTGTTAATATTCAGGGCAGACTCCAAAAATCACAAGGAAAAATGCTGAATTTTCTGGGAAGAGAAGCAAGACCTTAGGCAATGGAAATTCAAAATTCAAAATGGATTAAAAGGGATCTCTAAAGTTAAGAGGAGAGTAACCTGAGAGCTTAGCTGCAGATTAAAACTCAGAAGTTGTTTGGAGGATGAAAGCAATCCAATGCTTCCTAAAGTGAAGCAGCCCCTCACAGACTATTTTAAATCAATGTTACAGAGTGCAGTCAAAAGCTTCCAATTCAGGAAACTAAAGCAAAGATGATGGATTTCTTGAAGTATTCATTTTGTCTTTAAGGAAAGGTTCTGTTGTACCAGGTAGGCAGTATTTGCAGTAAAATACTGCACTGAATTGTTTCAAAGTCAGCCTATACAGTGCCTCTAGCAACCTGTAGCATTATTTTTTTGTGGTCTGTAGTGGCCACCGGTATATTCAAAACCTCCAGCCGCAAAAGCAAGCAGTGCTTGCACCTTTCTGAAAGGGCACATCTCCCGTTCTTAAACAGGAAAAATACCTTTGGACAAAACCACAAACAGCCTCACAGGGGCATTATATGTTTCGCCCCGCAACAGCCATTAAGCTTTGAGCAGCAACGTGACTGCTCGCAGCTAGCTGACAGCCAGCCAGCAGCGGAGAGGCGAGGAGGTCTCCCGGGAAAGGGATGGTAGCTGCAGGACTGAGGAGTGCCCTGCTGGGATTTATCGTCAATAAGGAACTAGTAGGGTGCTGCCAGATCATGGCTCTAAGAAGCAGGAAAAAGGAGGACTGCAAGAAGGGGATGTGAACATCCCATTTTCTGCCTGTTAGGCAAAATAGGAGAGCTTTCCTTTTTGCTGTGAAACTTGGCTGGTAGCTCGGGGCATTCAGGAGGTATTTTATCCACTAGGAATTGCCTTAGAGGAACAAGTAACAGCTAAAGAGCAGAAGCAACGGCGGTTGCTGGTCACTGTGCTGCTTCTGCAGTGTTTGCAGAACAAGACACATTTTATGGTGTGAGAACATTAGGAGGTGATAGCAGCATAGGAGCAGGATCCCTGATAAACTGTATAGGAGGTATATGGCCTTTTTGGCTAACCACCGTATCTTTGTAGAGTAGAGGACTGAGCTGGTGTTATTGAGGGAATACTGGTTGTATTCTTGCACACAAGACTTTTTAGCCTGTATGCTGCTATTGCCTTTTGAGAGAGGGAGGTTTGTGGGGGCGAAATGAAAGAAATACTCAAGGAGAGTCATGAAAGCTCTAAATAATAAAGCCACTACCCACCTAACCTAGCTAGTTGGCTGACTAGTAACAACTAGATAAAATGATGGCAGGCAGAGGCCATCCCAAAACAGTTAGCTTGTTAGCTGCAGACTGAGAGAACAATTTAAGTAGCAAAATTACAACACCAAGAAGTACAGACACTGAAAGAGAGGGCAGTACTCCTCTCTTCCTCCTCTTCTAACTGAGCACCTGCATGTTTAGTAATTGCTTTCTTAAAACACCATCGTTATCATCAGAACCTTGAGCACAGGCCACTGATGAAGATAAAATGTTGGAGATTTGATCTTCTCTGGCAGTCCTCTGTCAGGGAAGATTCCACTCCCTATCCATTTCTCATGAACAGTAATTTTGCTTAAAATTCAACACACACGTATCAAAGCTTTATTAAAATGTTTCTGGCTGAGCAGTGCATCAAAAAGCTGCGAAATCTAAGGCTGACAAAAGGAGAAGATCCATATATGAGCCGGTGACAGTAATTGTCAGGTTTAACAAGGATGAAGGGTTGTATATTATATTCCCCATCTCTGTTTTCCAAAGAAAGTAACAATCTATGTGGGTTTTGTTGTATACTTCTGAAGAAATAGGCTTGTTTTTATAACTCAGTGATCATGACATTTATTTATTTTTACCATAAGTTCTTAAGAGAGTTCTCAGAACCATTTTTATCCCTGACAAGCTATAGCAATATAAATTAAATGCCTCTGATGTATGGTGTTCTGTGATTATAACAAGGATGAGTTGTTCTTGTATAATTTCATTTTCACATTACAGATTTTGTCACCAGCATGATGTACCCGTATTTGGATACATGGATTAGTTTAGGAAAGACAACAGTAAACAACAGAGCTTTTGCTTTCTGATATTCTTGTATTTGTTTTCTCTCAGAATTACCATCTTCCTGAAATTTACCCATAGGAAAGTAGACTAAATGCAGTAATATTCTGAAAAAAAGTGTTACGTGGGAGAGAGGTTTGCTTGTGATGTATCAAATACTAAAATAACGAAGCTACCTTCCTAAACCAAGACGGTGCCTCTGTATTTCAATGCAAAACCAACCCCTGTTCGTTAGACTGACATGTCGAGCGTAAAACTGCTTCAAAGCAAGGAACTCGTGGTGTTTAAGTTGTAGTTTTTCTTTTTTTTTTTTATTTTCAAGGTAGAGAGAGGTTTTCCTGCCCTTTACTGGTACTGAATAGCAGCAAACACCGTGAGTAGGTCCGCTGATGTCTCGTCCGTTGTTTCCCCGGAGTGTTCCTGCGCTCGTTGGGTGTTAGAAGAGCAACCGTAGGCGGTAGGTACAGTACGCTACGGGTGCCGCGAGAGCAGCTGATATGGCGCAGGCTTTCACCCCTGCGTATGCCCCCGGCAGCTCGTAGCAGCAGGCAGAGGGGCTGCTGCGTTTCAAGGTCTCAGATTTTGAATGTCTTTGTCGTGGTGGTAGATTGGTGACACGGACACAGTCATTTTTGTAACCAGGAAAGACTCCTCATTTTAAATATTTCCTCTGTTTCTTTCTTTCCTTGCCTAGGAACAATATGCCATCTGAGAAGCAAACTTCTGTGAGCGGTCTAATTGCAGCACCTGAAAAGTAAGGCAGGCGCAACACCAGGTAGGCTGGCCAGTTTCTTAGTCAGCTGTTCCATCTGCTGGTCTTCTGCCTGACATATATTTATTGTATCTGCTATTCCTTGGTCTTTACCTTCTACATTTGCAGTTTTTAACGATGAGAATACTAATCTTAATTAAATTCTCCTTTTTTAAGCCAGGTCCAAATTTGTTCATATGGATTTTCTCCCTATGCATACATTACAAATCGAAGTAATCCATTCTTAAAGTGTCAGTCACATTTACAAATGTCTGATACATGCGTTTAAGTGCATTGACTTTAACATAAGGCAACACAGCACTGTGCTGAATGACTTTGCAAAATCCCAATAATATCAATTTCCACTTCTCCTAAGAAATTGAAACATGTCAGTTCACAAACATTTCCTCATACACATTTTGAACATTCACTGTCAGTGCACACATCTGTAAGTCAAAAACTGGTTAAAGGCCAATGTTTCATACTGTCTGAGAATTTGACAAGTCTAGTATTAATTACAATCTTGACATCCTTGGACACCCAGAAAAAGGAAGGTGTGGTTGACTGGCAAAGCAAGAAATATTGAACATAGAAAACCACACAATTCACAGTTTTTTACATAATGACTTCAATAAAAATAGATCAACCATAAAGTAAACAATACCAAGCTAGCTGGAGAAAAAATAAGCATTTATTAACATTACTGTAGTTGTTACATGACCATAATGTAGAATTGCAGGAAGAATTCACTTCTGACACTGAAAAAGAACTTTACTGCAACAAAGATACCTCATCCTATCCTTTCTTTAACTCCAGTAGCTTGAACGCTTTGTACTTAATCCAAAACCAGTTTGAGGAAATAGAATCAACTCTCCCTGAAAGGAATTAAGACCAGGCTCTAAATTAACAGCAATAAAACAATGATTACACAAATTTAGCTCATTTTCTAGGATATATATTGCAAATGGCATTTGGTGTTTTGTCTCTTAGGTGTATGTTTTTCAAGTATATGAACCTATTAAATATAAGCACAGAATTTAGTATATTTTTATACTTTAAACCTATAAAGTAATGCCAAATTATATTAATTTCATTATTCACTTTACACAACATCTTTTTCAAGCATCAGAATCAAAATATATGGGGATTATATTATAGGATTAATTTATCAGTGTATAACCAGTTTTGTATGTTTAAGTCCATAGATTTTTTCTCTTTATTTCACTGAGTTATACCAGCGTTAAATTGATATAATGTACCAGTGGATGTGGCTCAGAGATTATACACAGTTTATTGTGACTTTATGCTAGATAAAAATAAGGGAATTAAAACATTTATGTTCAGAAGAAAACAACTCAACTCTTGAGAAAATGAAACTCAGCAACTTTACTTTTGTAGGAAAGCATTTGTTCCTTTCAAAAATGTCAAAAAGTAAATTACACTTAATTAATCAAACTCTGAGTGATTCCCAATTAGTTTCCTACAGTTCTTCTATGACAGCTCTTTCCATTATTACAGAGTGTGAAAACAATAAGCAAAAGAGAATGACAATACATAATAACCAGGAGAAATTCAAATGTTACAACTTCATAAAACACTCTTTCTCTTCCTCAAGCTCTGAATGCTTACTTATGTAAAAGTCCAAAATTTAGGTTTGTGCACACAACCCAAGTAACATGTTTTCAGAATGCCTCTGGTGGCTTCCACCAGCGAAGGGACTGTCACAGTGGTGACACAGAGCTCTCCCTTGCACCTGTGACATACTGTTAGGATGGGGAAGATAAAATACTTCTCATTTTAACTGAAGTTTTAATTTAAATGTGTTCTAATTTCCCTAAGCAAAAATACCTCCAGGATGGAATTCTGTTCCTGTTCATGTTCATCCTGCTTTTAGTCACTCAAATGGTGCTGTTAAAGCAAGTGGAATTACAGAAATCGCCCACAATGTTTTCCTTTCTATCCTGTAGGGAATTGAGACATTTAATCTGAGATAACAAAACCAGCCAGGAAGTAAAAATATAGCTCATAAAAGTCAGTACTTCCACAAATGATAGCTAAGCTGAAAAAAAATAGAGATTTGCAATATGGGGCCCATTCTTCCTACTGCATAAATGGAACTTTTAGTTATTCTTTGTAGAATGTCAGGTCTGTCACTGTAGGAGAAACATTTCCAGAAAGGATCACTATAATTTCTTTCTCTGTGTCAGATGTTACTGGTGTCTCCCACGCGTGAAGATCACTGATGCACTCATTTTCAATTGCATCTCCCAGACTTTGAGACTTCTCTGCAGATATTTTTGCAATTGCTTCAGCAAATGATGAGCAGAAATCAGTTTATTTGTTTTAAATAGTATAGTGTGCTATTATAATTTTGTGCATTTACTTTTTATTTTTCTAAAAGCAAAGCCAAAGTAATTCTCAGCAGTTCTGACTTGTTTCTCTCTTCTTTTATTCTTTTAGAAAAAGAAACGAAAAATGATTCTATCTTGAGTGTAGCCTATCTGCAGAGTATTTCTGATTCTCAGTGCTTAGTCATTGACTTCTTAACCTTTAGCTGATTTTAACAGAAGCATCCTTTGCACTATTGTTCTCGTTCCTGTGTTGGAACAGTTAATTACTATATGGACTGCATATGTGCTTGCAACCATAATCTCATCTAAAAGTAGCATCTGGAAATTCAGCTTGCTTTCTTATTTTGTTCCTTTTACAGGAAACCTTTTATATCATACCCATATGTGCAGGCAACTTTCAAATCTCTGTCATTGACAGCTGCTAAGTCTAGGAGGAGGCTGCTGAGAACAAGTGCATCATAAGACATACACAACTTTCTTACTAACCACAGCTTCTTGCTGAACAGTGTCTCCTCATGGTGCAGAATAGAAAAACATGGAAAATTAGTTGGGAGAAAGTGGACAGGAGAAGGCATATGGGGGAACCTCATGGTTATGAGAGAAAATATTTCACAAATGATGAAGAGCTGGTAAAATTTCTGGAAGGTTTCTCAGGATTGCTAATAACAGTAGTAGTTATTCGCTGCTTTTCTCTGTATTGCTATCATCGCTCTACTCAGGGATAAGTATCAAAACAATAGTAATCAAAGTGGTCTAAAACTTTCAGCACTGGAATTTTCTAAAATTATCAACTCACCTTAGGATGGGATGACTTAGGTAGTTCTCCCCAAAGAACAAAAATGCTATACAGTCACACTATGAACAGGCAGGCATAGAGGCAACAGCAGCAGCACGTCCCTCCTGAAAGCTGAGGAGCACCTTGCAAATTATGTGTCAGGGCCCCCTTTCAGATCAGAAAGAGAGCAGTTAAGGTGAGAGGCAGAAATATGAGTGAGTTGAGCCTACAAAAATGATCTGAAATGTTCAGTGAAAAAAGAGTGATTTATAAAATACTAGCCTTTGACCATTGTAAGATCCACATTCAATAAGAATACCATTTGGTCTCCAAACTAAAAAAGATCCAAGGGGATGATGGCTGCATTTTACTGCAAAATTTGTTTGCATTCCAGTGCAATGATTGTTGGAAGGCTGAGGCAGTTCTGTACATTGGTTTTTCCTGCTTGCAAATGTTAAGAGGAGCATATCTGACAAACATAGGCTCAAACTGGTAATAAGAAAGACAACCATTCTTAAGGGAGAACTTCTGTCAAGAACCAGGATCTCTGCAAAACTTGGGTGAGCCACTATTTACGTTTTTGCACTGGAGGTGTTAGGAGCAAAGTGTGATTGGGCAGTAGCGAGATCAATCTTTTCAAGGGTTGCAACCTGGGAGGAAAGTAACTTTTTTTCCTTTTTTCCCAAGTAACAAACGATAGGACGAGAGGAAATGGCCTCAAGTTGTGCCAGGGGAGGTTTAGATTGGATATTAGGAAAAAATTTTGCACTGGAAGGGTTATCAAGCATTGGAACAGGCTGTCCAGGGAAGTGGTTGAGTTGCCATCCCTGGTGGTATTTAAAGGACATGTAGACGCGGTGCTTAGGGGCATGGTTTAGTGGTGGACTTGGCAGTGCTAGGTTAATGGTTGGACTCAATGGCCTTAAAGGTCTTTTCCACCCTAAATGATCCTATGCTGGATGCTGCTGCTGCTGCACTCAGGTGAGTGAGTTGGAACTCCTCAGGCAGGAGAGAGAACAGAGCGACCTGAAGTTTCACCTTACAGTGCCAGGTCTGACACTGAGGTATTCTGTCATCTAACAGGCAAAATCACAGCAACAGCTTGGAGATGAAGTCAAGAAGTAGTAAGGGTTTGTGTTTAATTTTTAACAAATAACGAGGGCAACTGTTTTCCGATACCTGTTTACAGGATATAAATGTTTCATCTCTGGGAGACTGAGTAAGACTGGACTTCTTTCAAACCCAGATATTCATGGTAGTATTCTCTATGAAAATCTTTATCCCAAGGTTGCCTTGTGGTATTTATGTTTGGCATCTTAAGCATACGAGTCTTCTGTTTCATACTTTGTAATACAGCTCGCCAAGGATGTTTAAACTGCATCTCAGTGTTCACAACATTTGGTCACCCCAAGCAGTCACAGTCCTTCACAATTGGTAGAAAATCTCTGCTTTTGCCAAGGAGCTCACGGAGCTGAAGGTGTCACAGTGCAGCCATTTGGGCCACCTGGGTCCAGAAAGGTGGTGCTCAACCTGCAGCCATCTTAAATTGCATTGTAAGTTAATATCGTCACAAGGCCCCTTTAGCCTGATATTCCTTCTCCCTGCTCCCTCCCACTGGCCCCAGGAAGTGGGGAAGCTCCTTTCATAAAGTATCTTTATTATGTGAAGCTCTTAAAAAGGTCTTTTTGACTGATGGGCTCAGCCCTGTTAATAAAAATCTAAATTGTTTAAAAAACCTAATCCTGAGAACTCTTTTTAAGTGTAGATTTTTAGCAAACACAGTGTAAAGCAAGAGTTTAGTCCTATATTCTGCAAAGACAATGATGGACCTTTATGCAACAGTGCCTGTCGGAAAGCAGGCTGATTTGGGCAAGCATGATTGTGTGGCCTTCCCATCTGCCACTGGTCAAGGATGTGCTGAGAAGTGATTTTTCAGTAAACAAGCTGACAACTTCAGGAACGATTTCATTCTCTGAGATCTATAACCACTGAACAGATCAAACATAATTCCTCCAAACAAGCAGAGAAAGATTTAGGAAGCAGAAAATACTATTAAACTCCTGATGCCACTGGAATTTCTAGAAGCCGTCACAGGAAGAGCAGTGAGCAGGAAAGGGATGCCATAAACACCACCAGTGTGAAGAGCTCCTGTAGCTCTCTCGGGGTGGTCCAAAGCCAGCAGCTATGTGTGGTTTTCAGGGCTGAGCACGTAAGATTGTGCTGAGTTTGCATTTTTACATTTTGAATCCCTTTCATGGTGATGCTAGGCTTGAAAATGTAAAGCAGTCCTGACCACTCAAGGTTTAGCATGGATTTGACCTACTTATCAAAGTTATTCTGAATCCCTACTAGCCACCGAAAGTTAGGATCCTGGGGACACGAAGTCCTAGACAGCACCCTCAGTGTGTGTTTAGTAGGGAAGGTTTCTTCGTCCAGCTGAAGTTCCTGCCAAGTTCTCCGTCTGACTTAGAAAGGAGGCAGACTCGGTGCGGCCGCCTATTTCCATTGCGGTTTAACCAAGTCGTGCGGAGCCAAATGGCCAAGAGCGGCCACTGTTTGGGGTACCCAACATTAAATAAAAACACTTAAAACACTTTTCATCTGTTCCCAACTAAAAATGTGGCAGAAGCAGAGTCAAACCTGCTTGATGCTGAAAGCTTTGACCTTAATCCAGAAAAGCACTTTGGCTCGTAGCCAGCGTGAGGCTCGCGACGGCGTCTATCAACTGCTCAGCCAAACCGGAGGATGTGCCTTTAGGGAGAACAGGCAGAGAACGCGGCTGTGTTATTTCTGATCATTTTAATTATGGTTCTGTCCTCTTTGCAAGGATGCATTAGGCAAAACTGTTTGAGAAATGCCGGTTTGCTTTAAAGGAGAGAAAAAAATACCAGACATGAAGATGGGGCAAGGTTTGCCAAGGTAACTAAGGTCTTGGTGTTGGGAAGAACTAATGTTCAGCATCTGAAAGCCCCTACTAGTTGTCTTTCCTATTATCCTGTCAAGAATAAGTAACAGTGTTCATCATAAAAGTGCTTCAAGTCTAAAATACACATTTCTTGGGAAGATCTCAGAGTATCTCTCAAAAAAAGTAAGCAGACCTTTAAAGCTTTAACATCTGCATTAGGTAAGAAAGATCATTAGAGTTTGTAAGTAGAAGAAGCGTGTAACAATTTTGCAGTCTGCTGTGCAAACATTGCCTGTAAATGGTTTCAGCCAGGGTTTCAATTAATTTTCATTTAACTGCAGGTATTAGGGCAAAAGTTAAGGATCCATCACTGGATTGGAAGCCACCTTTGCCTGATTTTCCATGGTTTCTGGGACTTTGTGAAATTAGTTTTGTCTTTTACACTACAAGTTTGCAGATGTCCATGAGATACATTTTATAGAAAATAAGGTTTCTGAAAAAAAGAATTAATTTTTTTTCAGGGAAAATTTGCAAAGATTGTTAGGGTTTTTTCTCAAAAGAAAACTGGAAAAAGATCTTGATTTTAGGTGGTTCTCAGGAATGGAAGCAGTTTGCTTGTAGGACCTAATCAAATGCATTTATCCAGCCAGTCCACTTGAACTTTGGCAAATGCTTAATAGGCAATGTTTCGTGTTCCCATTTTCCCATATGTTATAAGGTTCCTTGCCACACTCTCCCACCTATGCAGGAAAATTTCAGTCTACAACCACATGTTTATTTCTTAACTGTGTTGCTGTCTGACTGCTTTTTTTGTAATGAATAATAAACTTTGAAAGACAAACATGTTGAGAATTTGGAATTCCTAGTCAGATAAAATATTTTTTCATTTTCAGTTAGATCTTATCTACATTGACTTTATGCAGGACTGCTCCAGCTGCACTCCTTGTCAAAATCAAAATATTTAAGTGAGAGGTGACGGAAAAACAACTTTCATTAGTGTTTAGCATTCTGTGTTACAGTAGCATCTAGAGACACCAATCTGCAGTGTTGTGCTGGGGCTTATAGAGCAGTTAAAACTAATCCTTGTCCCATGTAACCTGCAAGCAGCGAAGAACCCTTGATTCAAGGCCTATCTCCTGACAGTGGGGTTTCCAGCATGGGGACCACAAAGTCCGGGGCTCAGAGGAATTCTAATGGAAAGTAACTAAGGGCAGTTGAGGTAATTATTGGCAGCAGGCTGTATGGAGAGCTGCATTTTCACATAAGAGCTTTCAGGTTACATACAATAAAAGGGTAGGCTATTTTTTGTCATTCAGATCCAATCCTTCTCTAAGGCTATTTTTCATTTTCTCCATTTTTTTCCTCCTCTTTGTTATTAGAAGGTCTGGTTATCTTCAGTCTAAGTAAGTTGTAGCCTAACTTCTTGTTTTGAGATAGCCTATGGGAGATAAATACAAAAGCCAGGAACTTGAGATAAAAGGTAGGACTTCCATGCACTCACTCCACATGCTCAAAAATCGTCTCTTTTTCTCTACTTTTTTTCATAGTATCACATGCAGGAGTTAAGAAATAAAATCTTAGGCAAAAACCATTATTTAAATAAGAAACTAAATCTCTATGGAAATCTGTCACTGAGTGAAAAGAAAGAAGGCTTTTGTAGTGGATTTCCACACAACTAGAGCCATCAAATCACTGAAGTTTGTCAATTAGCCAGAAAGATGCAGCAGGAGAGTGGTAACTACTGGGGGTGATCAAGATTTGTGGGGGGAGAGAAAGTATAAACGATGCTTTTTGGTTTTTAATTTCATATATTTGCATGTTAAACACACACACACAAACATGCATTCCAGAAACGTTTCTTTTTATTGGATTGTTTTAAACTTTTTACTTCTGGTGTTACTTTATGAGAGGCTACATTAATTTGTATGTGACGTTGGTTTTGGATGTTTTGAGAATGGGGTCCAGCAGCGTGTGCTGAGTGACAGAGCTTTCAGTGTACTGTGTGAAGGATATTACAAAGCTACAACTCCTTTTTTTGTGGCGTTTGTAATTCTTAGCACTATTTAATTTTAGTATACCTGTTTATAAGGTTATTTTTAACCTGATAGCGAAGCCTTGCTATGAGCTTAAGCCAGCCTTCACAGAACCTAATGGACAAATCGGAGGTAGGACTTGTGACCCGAATGGTCCCATATCAGGTGATCAAGTAGTTTCATTTCATTTTTTTCTGGTTCTGATGCCTAGGAGCTTTGAGCATGCAAGGATTTGACAATGTTTTGTCGTGACCTAGGCCAGGACAGGAGGCTATAGCCTTTGCTAGTGAAAACCATTAAAAAGAACTTAAAAATTTAAAAGATTTTGGCAGAAGTAGCCTGAATTGTAGTAATCAAAAGAAAGAGTGTCTGGAATTAATTCCTTATCATGGAATGGAACTCTGTCTTAATCTGTAAAGGCACAGCATGGTAGCCGCAGGATAGCTGAGCTGTTTTCCAACGCACTGGTGCTTATTTACAGACAGCTATACCAAAACACATCAAGTACAACTTCAGAGTTATACAATCAGAGGATAATGCTCAATTTATAGTCAGTCGTGCAAACTGAATTCTTTCCTACTCATTTTGTTCAGTCCTCCTTGCCGTGACAGTAGTGCCAGCAGGCTATGGAGTTTCTGGCTGCATTCAGGTAAACTAAAATCCATCGTCATCTTCTAGTGTTGTTACAGAAGACTGTCCAAGTATTCCTCTCCTGCTATCCAGCAAAGAGATAATAACGCAGAGTCCCAGCAGTCTGTAAAGTGATTAAACCTGGAGAGAATTTCTTGGATCGAGTAAAAGCAAGATACTTTGCAATAATCTTTCAAAAAGAAAACTGTTAGGAGACCTGAAATACTGGAAAATATCCTTGAAAGTCATAGCATTAAGCATGGAAAAAATATTTGAAATAATTTTGATCAGATCTAGAACTGCCATGTAGAACATGTAGTACTCAAATATGAGGCCACTGTACTGTGACAAACAGAGCATCCAAGGGGCCTTTTCGTAAGTCTGGAGTCTAAAAATATCCCTCTCCAAAAATGAAAGCTTTGGGTAGGAAAGAAACTATTGGATATTTCTGACATACCAACCAAGCACTAGATGATGCAAAGGAGAAAGAAGAGAGAAAAAGGAAAGATAAAAGATTTGGAACAATATGCTAGTCTGTGCTTAGCAGATAATAATGTCAGAAAGACTTTTAAAAGAAATGTTAAAAAAGTGAGTTTATTTTTGTTCTGTCCCTCTTTTAGAAAGCACCTAATTCTTTCAATTAATTGGTTTGAATGACAGTTGTAGACGACTAATGAGCTACAGATGTCCAACTGGAAGCTACAGTCAGGAAAACATGGCTTATTTATCAGTCCTTTACAAGGGGAAAAAAACCCCTAAAAACTCCTTATCTGTTCTTTTTCTTTTAGTTCCTTCTAACTTTGCAAAAATCTTTAGCTCCATCTTCAGAGCAGTAATGTGTATGCACCTTCAAACCAGAGAGGTAGGAATCTGTTAAGTACATCACAATGCACTGGAAAGTACCACAGCACAAACGCTTTGAAATACAGTTGAAAACAAGAGAATTTAAACCAAGTATGAGGCAGAAAACTTTGAAGTACAACACTTCCCACGGATTGCTCCTGATTCCGGCAGTTACTTGCGCTGAGTTGGTTTGAGGAATTCTCATATGGCGTAAACACACATGTGTGTGAATACTTCTCTGAACAAGGCTGTATTTTACCAACGCGCACATAAAAGATGAATGAAAAACTCTTGGCTGGGTCTGAGCGGAAGGGGTAGGGAGTGCAGTGAAAAGTAGTGATGTGTTTAACCCAGTAAATTACTGGGTACTGGGCGGAGTGGCTTAAAGCCGCAGATGAAAGTTGACACTCAGCTGTCGATAGCAGAGGCCGAATACTTAGGAGCCCACCGCGTTTGAAAATAGGAAAGCCCTCATCTGGCAGAGTCAACGGGCCTGTTGTCAGCTGCACGGCGCCTGGGTTATAGGGTAGTAAGGCTAAGGAAGTCAGAGGAGCACAGAATAAACGAATTCTCAGCTGAGATTACGGTTGCTTTAAACGTCAGTACTTTAAAGGCGTTTCATCACTTGGCTCTAAGCGCTGGGTCTGCTTTTGGCAGTGGCTTCTTTTTTTTTTTTTTTTTTTTTCCCTCCCATCCCATCGGTGCAGCTTCTGTCTGAGATCAGGTGGGGCTACAACTCGTGCTGCTGAGAACGTTGCATCTCCCCGGATTGCCAGTGAACGTGAGCAACTTTATTTGGTTTATTACTATTTCAGTTATTCAGTTTGCAGTGTTTTTAGAATATACTTCAAGCAAATAACTCTTGCAGCTCAGTAACCCGTTTGGGATCTAGTTTTACTGTAACCACAGGGGTGTTGAAGAACAGACTTAAATCCTTACGGGCTTGATGTAAACATGCACGTTCAGTTTAATATGCTTCAAGTCCAACTTTAATAAAACAGACTTCCTCTTCTCAAATTCAGCAAAGTATTGCACTCTGTAATTAAAAAGACACTGATGCTAAAAGCCAAGAACATTAATGCTTGTGTTGTTTTTTTAATAAAGGCTAATTAAAGCAAATTTAAGTTTTAATAATAGCTAGGAGAATAGTACTTAAGACAATTCAAATTAAGCTGGACACATTATGTTCAAGACAAGTGTCCCAAAGCAACCTTAAATAATTGCCAATTGTCCTCCTTTCTGCAAAATGTGATTCTTTCAGACTTGGGAAGATACATGTTGCCCTGGAGTTTGCTTTTGATCTCTGCATCTCTCCCTCAAAGTCAGGCTGTAAAAAGAATGGCTTTAATGCCTATGAACTTGCTTTTGCTCCCATTGATTCAGGGCTGTGCAAAGAATGTTTGGACTGGTTCAATCAAACGCTAAAAACTGTTAAAACCATAACCAGCTTGTGAGCTACCTATTAAAATCCACCCCTGACATGCCTCTTGCTGCTGATCTCTTTCTTGCTGGGTCACAAACAGCATGTTCAGCTCAGCCGGTACTTTCTTCTTTACTGTCAAATGCAAGTCTGCCTAGCAGTGGAAGGACAGATAAAGTCGTCAAACCTCACTGATACCAAATAAATAGTTAAAATAGAAAGTGGAGGAGGAACGCGTATGATGTGTCAAGACAGGAACAGCTCTGGTAGCTCCAATTCTACTCTCTGTAGATCCAGGATGGTACCAAATACTGTAGGGACTACATTAACTCATTCCTGAAAGTGGGCAATACCCCACCAAGAAAAAAAGGCAGCAAGCACTTGTGTGGGAGTTCTCAACTTCTTACCAAAAAGACTAATGTTTGCTGAAAAAATGCCAAGTAATCTCCTCCGCCGGTAATTCAGGGAACTGAAAGGTCATTTTGCAGAGGCTTGGAGGTTACTTTTCACAGCCCTGAGGGACAAAGTTTTAATAAGAAATACAGCTGCTCTCCCAGTCCTACACTGACCTGAAGAAAAAGCACCATCTCTTCGGAAAACACAAATTCATATGACACAAGAGCTGGTAACACTGGGAAGCTGTAAGGTAGTCTTCAGAAAATTCCCTGCCCTGAGACTGAAATCAAACCATCAGGACTGTCCTGGCCAGCAGAGAGAGCATTTCCCAGGATCTACCCATTCTCATCTCCTGCCAAGATTCTCTACACTGTACTCATTAGAGTGTGTGTGTAGTAATATTGGCCCTTCAGAAACACCCAGAAACCTGAAATAAAGCAACTCTTGCCATGTGTAAAATGTGGTAAAGGAAATAAGGATGATTGAAACAATGGTCAGCTAGGCAAATTATTTGTACTCTGTGCTACTAGGTGTGATAGTTTAATATTAACTGGGCTTATTTTGTAGCTGGGTTTATTTTGTAGTCTCATGTAATGCTTTTTTTAATAAGGGTCTTTCGGTCATTGTTTCTTCTTTTATTCTTAATGCTAGAAGAAGGTTGGTGTTCTCTACTTCTTAATTCTGGTTTTAATCAGTCAGCTGCCAATCTAATTGTGTCAGCAAAATGATGTAAAGTGAGGGGGGTATACAAGTCAGATCTTGCAATTTGATGGCTAATGGGCATTAATAGATACACTTACAGATGTTTTAATAACAGTGATCTAGTCCATGTGCAGTGCATTACAACTGCCTGCTCATACGCTTCCAAGAGCTGCTACTAGAATCTCATGTCAGGAATATCACGCGGATGACTGAAATAGGGCAGTTATTTTATATAGCTGTATATAATAATTTTAACATTTTGCTGACTAGTAGGTTTTGAGTGGGAGGAATATTCAATAAATATTCTAGACACTCAAGAATGTACAAAATGCAGGTCAAACTGCTAAAGAAAATGTTTGTCTGTGACAAATGCTGCTGAATACAGCATGCAAATTCAGGTCCAACCTGGACCATCTTTTCTCCTAAATAACAAATTAAAATTAGGGACTGGAAAATTCATGGTATCACCCTTCTATATACTGTGCAATGAGCCAGCCTGCAAACTCACTTCTATAAAGATGTTTTTATATGGCTTCAAATTTCCACTATCGCAGTAGCCTATCTCCTCTAGCACCTAAGATGCATAAGACTCAGGGGAAGTCAGAAAAAAGGGGAAGCGCTGTCTCACTGTCTCACTGGATTTCATTGCATGTGAGCTGCTGGAAAGCCGCAGAGTCTCTGTCAGTGCAGACATGTAGAATTTGGAAAGTAGCTCCAACATCTCCGGTTCCACTGTCACAGACTGCACTGGAGATGCAGCTTGGCACAATGGCTTGACGAGGCAGTTTTTGGGGAGCGTAGACAATGCTTGTTAACATTAGAAAATATCAAAATAGCAATGTACAAATGTTTGCATTCTTCGACCCCTTGATATTCCAGGAAAAAGGTAAAATAAAATCTAACTATTCAGTGGGCTATTTCTGTTTTGTACCACCACAAGTTCATTTTTATTTGCATATCAGCAAGCATTTGCCCTCTGTCAGTTTGAGTACTTCAAACAGGAGGTGCAAATCCCTGTCCTCATCCAACGACAGAGGAAAGAGAAATCAGGAGATGTGAACCAACCCGAGCAAAGTCATGCTGGAATTTACCGGAATAAAAGGAATGGAATATTGGTTTACTAGGAGAGGGGTTCCCTATTTAGCCAGGCATGTTGCCTTTCATTAAAAATACTTTTAGGAAGTACATCCCAATACAATTGTTCAAGGTGACTGTGGGAAGGTGCTGCGTTTAAATGATGCATCTAGCTCATAATATGTTGTCCATACTAATTACAAAAGAGTGGCATTATTTACTATCAACGTATGAGAAAAAACTGGGTTTACATCTGCAGTTCTAGAATCCATTTTCCTGAGTGGAGTGGTAAGCATTCCGTGGATTAAATTATAAAAATTATAAATTAATAGAAGCTAGAAAATGTGTAACTTTACCCATGCTGCTTTTCTACATAATATCATAATGTGTATGTAGAGAAGAGTTTTGTTGCTTTTTACCCCCCTAGTAAGAACATGAAAATAGGAAGTTTTACTAGGGTTCTTAGAACCAGCTTGTTCTGCTGAGAAGCAGAACTTGCAGCAAGTGCATAATTGCTCCTTACCCTGTTGAATTTACCTTTTGAGATTTCACAAAGCTTAGCTTGCTCGCAAATATGGAATTCCTTTTGTTGTTTCCCCTTGCATTGTACCATGCATCATTCCATTAGTCCGCAGCTTAGTGCTCATTGAACTATCATCATTCTTTTTGTGCTTAATAATGTTTACTAAGGTTTTAACAGCATTCCTGCACACAATAACTGTAGCTAACAGATGAAAAACACAGCCATTTCAGTGCAAAACAATTAGCTTACGTATCCTTGAGACATTGCTTGTGTTATAAAGCGCAAGTTAAGAAGGAAGAAGCTATGCATGTTAATTGGAAATAAACAAAAAATACATTACTAGCATGTATTCTGATGTAGCAAAATGCAGTACTTAAACACTGCAATTAATAGGTTCATTTCAGAGAGACTATTTAAGTGCTTTATAGTCTTGCTTTAGAAGTCTGCATAAGTCATTCTGATCATCACACATAATTCAGGGTAATCCTGTAGTACTCAAGAGACTGACTGAAAATTATGTGCCTCTTTTTCTTCTTCGTTGTACCCAAGCCTTCCAGAACATCCCTGTTCTCTGCATCCACAGGCAGTCTTCCAGTGAGGCCAGCAGTATTCCGTGCCGGGCACCGGGCATACCTGTCATCACCAGGAGTCGCCCAGTACCAAGCTTTTCTTTGGAGTCTAGTAGAACACCTTTCCGGGAGAGTCAAAACTCTCTTCTGCAGAAATACAGAACAAATGTAGGAGGCAAAAAGCCATTTCTGCGGCCAGAGCTTCTTGCTTGTGAACCCAGAACCTTGCTGCTGGTTCCTTGTCAGCCGCCGTAAGCGCTGCCACAGCGGGGCAGCCAGTCTGCCCCAGTCGAACCTGTAACGGGGCGAAAAGAGCAGCCTGGAGGAACAGGGGCAGGTTAGACATACTGGCCGAATAGCTGAGAGCTCTGACTATTTTTCTACCCGTAGGTATCGCATGTTTTTGAACGAAAGCCTTTCCTGTTGGCGGCGTTGTAATGCAAACTGTCCCCGTCCCGCTGCCGAGAGTGGGACGGTGAACCACAGCAGTGGAACCGCTGGCAGGCGATTTTCCGTGATCCAGAGGATGCCTTGCGAGGGGGAATCTGGTGGCCCTGGGTGAAGCTGAAGCCAACTGGTTCCCAAGCTGGCAGCTCTCTCGGGGGCAGCAGCAAAGTCCTGCAGCTCTCCGTCCCGGGGCCGGCCTGGAGCCTGACACCCAGCTTGAAAAGGCAGGTTTTTATTTAGTTATGCTTCTGAGGGCTCCACATGCTCGCTGCAAAGCAAGCATTCTTTTGATCTGGAAAAGACCAGAATAAGCATGAAGAATACTGGTTCTGTCTACACAAAATGACCTGAAAGCATATGTTTGTCCACACATGTTTAATCATTATTTCAAACCCAAATATTTCTAAGGTCAGCACCATTGGAAGAAGCTCAGGTGCATGTCTGCTGTATGTAAAACAAGATGCAGATGTAAGACATTCTGTGACTGCTTATGTATGTTTTCTGTACTCTTTTAGGCAAATGAGCAAGACTGGACAGTAGTGCAAACTCAACAGCATTTAAGAAAGCACATTGGGGACAAACTGCCCACTAGCAACATACAGCGTGCAGCTGCTTCAGGGAGCTGAGTCTCTTATTTGCAGTCTTTATGTCAAAAGGCAGGGCCTGTTCCTCTGTTGCTGCTTTAATTGTTTCATTTTCTCAGATACAAAATTCTATTTAAATGGTGGTATTTCTCCCACCTGTGTTTTGTTTGACCATAATCAAAAGGAATACAAGGAGGTTGCTGTCTGTGATAAGAGCATCTTGGAGCCTCTTGGCTTTCTCAGATCAAAATTACCTCCGGGGAATCCCAGGGAGGTTCAAGGTGTAGCATCAAGCACTGCTGTTGTTCTTATGCTCCATCCCTAAGCATGACAAATTCTGCCAGAACTGACTTCTCCTCACTTCCTATCTAGGGGGAATTAAAAAAATAAGGGTTTATTTTAAGAAAAAAACCCATGCTTCTTCCTTCTACTGTGGAAGAAGGGTAATTCATCCCCTATGTACAAAAAAGTGACAGTGCAACTTTCAGCCAGGAAAGTCTCCATTAGTCAACTCAATAGCACGTTAGGAATTGTATCTTTATTCAAAGAGCAGATGAAGTGTGAAGAAATTCTTGTTGCTGGTTTTAGTAAGGGGTTTTGTTGGCTGTCACTGTTGGCCTGAGTGTAAAACAAAAACCTTATCCAAGATCTCATGAATACGGAGATTTTTAAATTAGGACAAAGCGATTAACCTTTAATGTTGTTTGAATGTACACTGGAGCTTTTTGTTTTCGTCTTGGACCACAAGCACAAAAAGCAGGGACAGAGACTTCTTCTGTTTGCTGGTTATCTTACTGGAGTAAGGCATTGCCATTCTCTGCTGTCAGCCACTTTTCTTACCTTGAATGAGCCACTTGAATCTTCAGTACCCGTGTTTGTAAGACAGAGACAAGTCTGCATCACTTTGTAAGTAAATCTTTCTGAGCACTAAATAAATACTCAAGACTCACTGGTTAATCTGTGAAACATCCCAAGGCCTGCTCATGTGACACTTTCACCTCAGCTGAGTATTAATAAATATCAGAAATTCTGAGAAAATATAATCCTTTGAGATTTCCGTGGAAACTGGTCATCACATGCCCAAATGACCTCTAGAGTAGTTCAACTAAGCCACTGAGACATCTCAGGTTTCTCACTGGTAATCCTATTATGGTAAAGGTAGAATAGTTCATGCCCTCAACCTGTAGGTTCAAAGGTGTCTGCTCCCTTTGGAGCTGGAAACAGCACTTTCTGGAGAGGAGGAATACACATGCGAGCTGTTAGAAGGTTGTGGTGGACCTCATTCCTTATTTTTCCTTTCTTCTTTCAGCAGTTCTGGCTGATAATGTTGTGATAAGGATTTTTTCATTTTGGTTCACGTTACAAATTTATATAATGATCCCTATCATGAGAGGAGCAGCAGAACAGGATACATTAGGCTAGCCTCCATCGTGAAAGGTGAAGGTCTCTGGACAACCGCAGATGGGAGAATTAGCTGGAGAAGATCAGACGTCAGCTCCTTCTGTTAGAGTCCTATCACAATGCCTTATCACAGAATCAGTCACTGAGGTTGGACGGCACCTCTGGAGATTGTCTAATCCGACCCCTCTGCTCATAGTAAGGGCACCCAGAGCAGGTTGCTCAGGGCTGTGTCCAGTTGGGTTTTGAACGTCTCGAAGGATGGAGAACAGGTTGTTTCAGTGTTCAACCACCCACACAGTACAGTGTGGTTGAGGCTTTTTCCTTATGTTTGAGTGGAATTTTCATAATTCATTTTGTGCTTATTGTGTCTCTTGTCCTGTCACAGGGCACCACTGAGAAGAGTCTGGATCCATCTTCTTTTACCACTCTCCTCATCAGGTCCCAGCGTCTCCTCGTATGGCACATGTTCAATGCCTTCATCATCTTTGTGGCCCTTTGCCAACTTGCTCCAGTACGTCCATATTTCCTTGCACTGGACCTAGACTCCAAGATGTGTCTCACCGGTGCTGAGTAGAAGGGGAAAATCACCTCCCTCGACCTACTGGCAACTCTTTTCCTGTTACAGGTCAGGATACCGTTGAGCTTCTTTACCTCAAGGGTGAATTGCTGGCTCATGTTCAACTCCGTGTCCACCAGGACACCCAGGTCCTCTTCTGCCAAGCTGCTTTGCAGTCCGTCGGCCCAAACCTGCACTGTTGCCTGAGGCTGCTCCTCCCGAGTTACAGAACTTGGCATTTTCTTCTGTTGAACTTTGTGAGGCTCCCGTCAGTCCGTTTCTGCAGACTGTCGGTGTCCCTCTGAACGGCAACACGACCGTGCAGTGTACCAGCCACTGCTCCCCGCTTCCCATCGTCTACGAACCTGCCAAAGGCGCGCTCTGTCCCATCATTCGGGTAGTCAGTGATGCCATCAAACGGTACTGGCCCCAGCAGCAGCCCCTGGGGTACACCATTACAGACCAACGTCCAGCTGGAGGTCGTGCCACTGATGACAGTCCTCCGAGCGCGGTGGGTCCGGCAGGTCTCAGTCCACCTCGTGGTCCACGTACCCAGCCTGTTTGTCTCGGTGCGTCTATGAAGAAGTTTTGAGAGACAGTGTCTTACTACGTTTGAGATACGCAACATCCACTTGCTACTTTTTTATTTCAGTATACTAAATTTGAAATACGAGAATATATGAGATGCCATAGGGGAAAATGTAACAAAATATCTTAAATTGAGATGCATGACCTTTCTTAGATTTGCACGCTCCAACACAGACGGTGTTTTAGGACAGTCCAACTAGGTTTACTGGCATGCAACAAATTTGCCTGATTACAACAGATGAAAAATATTGCTTAGGCAATTGAAAGTGAGGGCTGTCAAGGTCACGGTCCTGGTTATGGGATGCTTTTCAATGGCTCTCTCTTGATGTGCTAAGTTGCTATAGTGATTATCCATCTGCTTTTACAGCAACTTCATAAACATCAAGGAAAGCTAATCCATTTGCCTGTAATATTCATTCTGAATATTAAACTGTTATATGAAAGAGGGTGATACTTGACACTTCTAGTTCATTAAAGGTTTCCCTGGACAGATCTGAAATTATATTACAGGGCATGCTGGGCTCTAGACAAAAGTTTTTCAAATCTGCTAAGCAAAGTAAGGAAATTACACATGTAAATGAGAACCGCAACTTGTGCTGATAAATCTTATCCAGAATTTCCAAATGAAATTGTATGTCTGTAGTATATATACAGCCAAAGGAAATGCCACAGTGTAGTGTTTATTCTTTGCAGGATGTGGGTACTATCGTAATACAGTATCAATGCACAATTTGAGGATCGTGTCTCTGTGTTAATTTAATTAAAGAGCCCTGCATATTAGGACCTGCCATCTATTAACCGCATAAAGGGTGTAGTCACCTGGAAGATCCTGTAATTCAGGCAGTAGCACAAAGGTCTTAGTGGACAGGGATCCTTTTTTCCCTTACCTTGTTGTGTTTCAGTTCCCTTTCTTTGTAACCTAAAGCATAGACAATAAAATAAAAACTTTCTCAAGCTCATGCAGAGAACTTCAATGAACAGATATCCATATATTTTGCAAGTAAATACCTCTCCATTGTTGCAAACATAGTAAGGTGGATCCTAGAATGACGTATAATTACATAGCATGTATGTATGTTTGTATAGGTAGTCATGAAGATAAAAATATTTTGTTTGTTCCTTTTAGAACATTGGCAGGGTTGCTTTTAGTTCCTACTAGTTATATATTTTAACTTGAAATTACTCTGCATAGGGCTTTGGAAATAATAGCTAAGATTTTCAGATAACTCTCAGAAAAATAAGTCGTGCTGTGATAGATAATTTCAATCACAAAGAGACTTTCTGGTTTCTGTGTGTGGCTTCTCGTGCAGCAGGATAAAGTTAAAAAATTGGAGATCCTGAACACCCCTGTGATGCAATGAATAAATAATAGTGCCTGATCCAAAACCAATTAAAAGCAACTCAGCTTTAAGTCATGCTTAAACACAAACGATAAATTGGGAACAGATCATAGCATCTTGCAAGACATCCAGCTGTTAGATCTTGATAAATATATTTCTTCCTAGCTAGGCATTTCATAGCTTATAGTTTCACTCCAAGCTCTTTAAGAAAGTTGACAAGGGACCTCTCAAAAAGTAAATAACCTCTCCCAGTCCCTAAAATGAAAGGAAGGAAAAGGAACCAGAAACACTTTTTGGCAAGTTGTCAACAGCAGCTTGATACTTTGCAGCCTACTCTGAGGAATGTAAAACTACTGAACGTGTTTAAAACTGTACATCTTCCCTTGATGCAGGAAGGCATCCACAGTGGGACTGTGTGAAGTAGGATGATTTTAATTTATTAGAACACTTAAAATACTTAAGAGATGACAATCCTTTCTCACAACTAAAGAACTTTTAAAGATTTAAACCACTTGGGTAATTTGAATTTGTACATCACAGAGCAAGAACCCCATCAGAACCAGGATTGTATAATGCAAGGACATGTATACATAAGAGCAAATCTAAAAAGTGGTTCCATTTGGGGGAAAACTGTGTAACCTAAGGGAACTAACCAGTCATATTCACCTTTTTCTTTAATCAGTACTGAAAAGAGAAGTAGAAAAGAGAGAGAAGTGTCTGAGCTTCTCACTTACCCAATCAATCCCTCCTTTTTGCTGGTGTTTTTTTTTTTTTAAAAAAAGTCAGTGAGGCTGTAGCCAGAGAGTGGGCTTACAAGAAATAAATAAGATGCTGTGAATGAGCGTGGTGTTTGCATGCTAGGGAGTAGGCAACTGGCATAAAGGACAGCAGAATACTGGGACAAGGATCCTATGCATGAGATTGTGGATTTGCTTATGATAGATGGTCTAAGGGCTGATAAGGCCAGGCATTTGTGGCCATCTAACAAATACAGCTAAGTGTCCATGTTCTAATGGTAGCAGAAGGAAGAGGCTTAGAGCAGATAGGAATAAAAGAGAATAACAGGAGATGGGCTCTTCGTAGCCCTCTAGCTTGCATGGCATCTGGAAAAGCATCTGGAGGCCCAGTGGAGAGAATATCTAGAAATAAGTGCAAAGATGTTAGCAATCTGAGACCAAGTGTCAGCACCGAGTTTTGTGATGCCTGCCTCTGCCTGCTTGGGAATGATGGCAACCAGCTCCTATGCTGAGGCATATAATTGGCACATGATGAATGTTTTTATTCACTATGAGTTTGCTAGCTAGAAAGCGCTCACTTCAGCACCGGAGTTGGTAGTGATAAAGGCAGTGCTGTCATTAAATCCATTCAGTTGGAGAACGACGCACGATAACATTTTTTTGTGGTCAGAGATCCCCCACAGCCACACGTCACATTTCTTGTCTCTTCACTGCACTGACTGGCACTGGCACGCAAGGCTTTTGTTAGGGTTTCTGATTTTTTTCTTAACTAGCTGTCCATCAGACCCTCTCTTTAGCACCTTGCACAACACTGAAATTGGACACTGAATAGTGTCTCTTGATGGTACATGTTTTAGAACAATGCAACCTTTCCAAAGGAAAAAAGAAAAGTTTTGGTTTGGCTTTGTTTTGTTGGGTTTTTTTATAGCCGATGCTTGTATAGCAAACCCTGTATCTAAATCAGGTGTTTGAATTTTTCTGAGAACTCTATTTACACGTGGTTCACCTTTTGCACTTGACACAGGTCAAAATTGCTCAGCAATGTTTTCCAACATTATCAATAATTCACAAACTATGATGGAGCTGAGAATCATTTTTTATTCATAAAGCTTTTTTTCTGCACGGGAATTTCAGGCTTGGTTTGCATATGGCAGGAATAATGTATGACAGGGCACGAACTTTAACGGCTTACAGAGCACGCAGGCCTTGGCTACGCTGCTGAGCGGAAGGCTGTGAGGCCCGTTGCGCTGGAGAAGAGAATCTAACCCATTGGCACCCCAGAGCCACGCGCTACGAGGCCGCTGACAGGGATATATTACTGCCACCGCGCCGACCCTGTCAGGAAGTGTAGGCTTCACGTCTCATCTGCCGGTCCCTAAAATGTTAAGACGTTGTCAGAGAGAAAATCCATCAATATTGCTTTCCCTGAAAATACCGCCCTGCCTGGAAATAATAGCCACTGTAAACTCGAGAGCAGCCGGCCTGCGGTAGCCGAGCCGACAGCTCACGGCCCCGGGTTCTCAATGTCACACGTCGGGGCAGGGAGCGATCCAGCGGGATAACTCGGAAACACGAGAGGGGCCGACACTGTCCCTGTGGTACGGTCCCGTCTGGCTGCAAGGAGGAGCCACGGACCCCAGTTCCGTGGGCTCTGGTGTCCTTGCGCAGACAAGACCAGAAGATGCAGACGCAGGTCTGGCATCTCGGGGAGCTACACGTGTTTTGGGACTTGGGAGGGATCACCTTACACGGTAGGGTTTTCTTGGAATGGATGGCTAGGAATTAACACCTGGCTGACAGGAAAGTGTCCTCCACCTGTGCTCTTCCCTCAGCTCACGACTGGCCAAAATCTGTGGTTGAGATGATGATCTGTAAGTGAAGGCAAATACTGCTGAAGTGCCTGGGTGTTCTCTACAGCTGCCCTTGTAAGAGATCAGGAGCCCTTGACCTAAAGACGTGATTTACGATGAGAAAATGTAAAACCAGTTGGACTTTACAGAGCCCATTTTGCCATTCGTTAACCAAGCTCTCTCCAGAAGAACCGAGCAACAGCTCACATCACTGTTCCTGCATATAACAGAAAGCAAGCAATAAAACTCCATCAGATTAATCCCATTTACAGTGAATCTAGAAAGGGACTTTTCCAGCTGCCTAACTAAGCAATTGAGAAGCTGAATGATACATAACATTGTTTACTGTAGAAAATAATATTATGTAATCATCAGTCATGCAGTTTGCAAAGACAAATAATCGGTCCGTTGTAATTAATATCCTACTGCTTTGAGGTGTAGCTTATAATTCTGCAGGGGAAAGTTGAACGAATTAAGCTGTTCAGTTGACACATTGAGCTTAGCCAGGTCATCTCCCCAAAATTTCTCAGTTACTTCAGTGGAGAGACAAACACTCTTCCTAGCAGCAACAGAGAACCAAAATCTGTTTTCTCCACTGAATCACCTCTGGGAGAAGCCCATGTCAAGTCTAGTTGCTCAAAATTGGGTGATCTTAATATTTCCCTATATAAAATTACATTTAAATTTGGACAGCATCTCAGTGAATACTCCCTGGTACGTTTGTCATCTGTTTTAGATCAACTGCCTTCCAAAAGAGCACAATCAATGAGGTGTACTGAATTAGGGCCTGATGCTGCTACAATCCTGGCAGTTGATTCCACGTTCACAAAAAGGGGGAGAATGGGGTTTCACGGTGGCAGTCTAAGCAAGGAAGCCTTTGCTTCTGCAGTCCCCAGCTGCCAGAATGCCGCTCGCCAGAAAAACCAGCAGGAGACGCTGAAATTGCGTCCCCTAAGCTGGCAGATACTTGTTGAAAATCTGCACATATTCTACTGTCAGTCATCCTATTTAAAAAGTCTTTTTTTTAAATCATAGTGCTGCTAACTGGCCCTTCCTGCAAGGTCACTTTCAGCTAAATTTTTAAGTATTTTAAGAACGCTACATGTGTCGGATTGAGCAAAAAGGGAAAGGTTTGCTGTTCGTTTTTCATAAAATACAGCCACACTGTTTGGTTCAAAGTCTTACCTTGAGTTAAGCCATTTACTCACGAGCCGTACGTCTCAGGGCTTTGCTGAATTTCTCCAGGGGCCGACGAGGAGCTTATTTGGGCGGCAGATACTCCGGACCGCGAGCAGAAGCAGCTAGGGACTGACGAGAACTAATAAGCTGGAAGGCAGCCGACGGAGGGCAAGTCAGCACGGAATTACTGCTGCTTTTGCCAAGAGACTGAAACAGCCCGCCCCGTCCCCAGTGCCTCCGGCGCGCCCGTGGTCTCACGGCCCGGAGCTGGCAACGCCGTTAGCCGTGCCGTCGGAGAGGCTTGGGCCGCACGTAAGTCACAGCTGGCGACAGCATAAAAAAGAAGTTACCTGCAGCCTCAACCTGCGATGCTGACGGTCTGAGCAGAGGGGGTCAGAGGGGAGACTGAGCAGGTTGAAGTTATTCAACTTTTCTCTGCTGCCTGTTAGTAAACGGAAAAGCTGGTGGTCAGGTCGGTTTTAAGGAATGTAAATGAGTCAGCAGTTCCATTTTATGAGCGCTTTTAAATCGGTCTTCTTTCTTGTTAGCATTACCATTGTCCCAGAGCTTTTAGTGGGATGTTATTAAAGAGAATTAAATAAAAAAAATAAAATCCTCCAAAATCATCTAAGCAGAGAAGCTAAGGGCTGTTTGCTCTGCCACAGACAAGGTGAATGGAGTGAAGTATCCCACACTAAAGAGGTGGGCTGTTGTCCAGCTGCCCGTAGGCAAAACCAAAAATCCCCCCCCCCCCCCAAAAAACAGTAAAAATTAAGACTGAAAGCAACCCAGCAGTACTAAATTTACGATCCCTTCTCTGTCCAGGTTTTCAAAACCACCTCAGCAAGTCACTGGGCCTCGATACTCTAAAGTGTTGGTGGGTGCCCAGCTCCCACAGATGTCAGGGGGATCAGGCACCCATCGCTTTGTGCCTCAGGGATTTAGCTGCTCCGTACCTCACCTCTTCACCTGTGACACGCGACGCAGACTGTCGGGTTCTCGCTGGAGCCTCCCGTTCCCCGCCTGGCATTCCGTTTCGTTCCCCAGACCTCTGAGAAAGGCGAGAGGCGATACGGAGGTGAAGTGACTCCCGTGAGGAGATCAGTAATCAATCCCAGTGCGCGCCAGTACAGCGCAGCCCCGGGTCCCTCCCAGCTGGGAATAATTCTCGTGGCAGTCCCCTGAAGGGCAAGGAAGAGGCAGTACATTTCTGTCTTTAAGATCACAGAACACGGCCACACAGAAGAGGCAGAAACTTAATTTGCAAATAAAAAAATAATAATGTGCCTGTAAGTAAACCGTACATTAGTCAGCACTGTGCTGCTCCATAGCAGAACTTTGTGCCTTTAGTCGGTGAGTTTTTGCTATATTTGACAATGATATACAACTACTGGGTAAAGCCCCTAAGTACAATTTTCTAAATCTATATTTATATTGAGGCAGATTATTTATCTTTTTGACAATATTAATCACCGAAAATATAATCTGTAAATTAAAAACTCTATAATACTGTTACCCAGAAATACTGCATCCAGCTGAGAACATTTGTCTTCTGTGTTGCTTTTCTAGTCGAAAAAAGTTATTACATGATTCACTTATTTGTATTAATCATGACATAATTTTGCTATAGTTTTCTCAGGCTTCTGTAAATTAAAGGAAAGAGTTGACTCCTTGAGATCCTCTGCAAATTCTGTGTTTTGAGATGCTGGGGTTTTGGGAAGATTAATATATATTGCAAAGTGTTAGAATATACAAATATTTTAAAGCCTACAAATCTTTACTAAGCTGGACAAAACAATCTAACATAAAGCATCTAGCTTAAAGCTCCTGTGTAGCTGTGCTAATTAACATTCCCGTGGGCCGTTTCCATACCAAGGGCCTGGTATAAACTGCTTCAATAATACATCATGGAAGCTGTTGCTACTCGGCACAGATTTCATTTTCTCCATTTCTGCCACCAAAGCAGATGTTCTGTAGTTGTATCCAAGAAACGATCACCTGTTGCCCTAGAGCAGTCAGCCCCCGCAGGTTCCTTCCTGGGCATCTTTAGGATCACGTCACAATCCATGAAAATATCAATGGGAAAGGAAAAGAACTAAGTAAACTTGCAGGCTCCTACCTTGTCTCCAGAATCATCCGGTACAAATCTTGAAAGATTTTCTTTGAAGCCTAATTAAAAAAAGAAAAAAACTGGCAAAAAGAAAGTGCACCCCCTCAAAACAAAAAAAAAAAAATCACGGTGTTAACACTCTCCTAATCAGTTAGAATTTTATAAGTAGCTGCACCGTAGAATTTGAAGTCTTTGCAAACCTAATTGCAAATTAGATTACAGAGAGAAAGTGTGATTAATTTGTAATCCTCAGGCCTATTGCACTAGATAAATTCTGATTCCTTTTCTTTCATTTTTTTCATTTTAATAGTAATTTTTGGCTGACAAATATCAAAGCCCCCTGAAAATTTCACAAAACAAGATTTATCTTTAGCTTGTATAATATGTTATACCTATAGGCTAGAAATGATTATCAAGTGCCATGTAAGGTGACACAATTTCTGTACATTTAAAGTGCCAGTCTCGCTTTTCAGATAATTTACTATCATTCTCTAGCATAAGGAATTAGTTAGCTCTGGAAAATATTTTTCACCAAGTTGGTTCTTTTAAGTTGTTAACCCTAGTGAGCTGAACCCCTGGCCCTGGGTTCAGCTCAGTAGCCCCTGAGTATTGCTCTCTGGAGATCACAGGAGTTGTTTCAGAGAACTGAAAGTGTATCTTAACCAGATCATTGAGAAAATATTTCAAAGGTACCTGGAGCTGTCAATTTTTTCCCTTTTTGAATCACTTTTTTCTTTATTTCGTACAACAAACAAATAGTAAACATCCGTATCATTAATTATCTTTATTAGTCCCGATGCAATTAATAATCATTTTACTCTGCTTTTTCTGCCGCCTTTGATTCATTTTTTCTCCAGCCTAAGGTTCACCTCTTTTCACTGTACCTCTGTGGTCTGTACTCAAGAGTTTTATTTGGATGTGAGACTCAAGGTGATTCAATTATATTAAATCATTATTTTATTATATTTGCTGTCCATGAGAGATTACAGTATTACTCACATGATTAGTTCTGCAAATCAGCGGTTCTCAAAATTTAAGACCTTACAAGATCAGAAGTAGTTTGTATATACTTCTTCATTTTATAAAGTATAGTCTTGAATAGTATTCATTACACTATGTTAGTTTTTAGTGTGTTTGTGTGAGACAACTGGGTTCTGAATAAGGGTCGATCAAAAGCCCTCTCCGGAAATCTCCCAGCAAATTCTATGTTGATTTTATGTAGGGACTGCATAATCTAGATAGAACACTAGACAACATAGACAACATTGTAAAATTATGACTTTATCTTTTTTCCTAAAATGTTAAAGGAAAAGAGTTCATACTTAACTTGTACCAATAGAAAAAAAAAAATCTAATAGCTGTAATGAAAAACAGTATCTGTGCATGCATTTGTACTCATTTTCTGTCAATTTATACAACTGAAGAAGACAGATTTTGGCGCACACACACATATATATACACACTTATAAATGAGGTGTCTAGCACACTGTGTGTTTTATATTTCATTCCATAGCTCAGCTAAACTGCGGTAAAGAAAATTTCCAACTTGCAACCACCTAGTCAGTGTGAAAAGCTTATAGTTACCCTTGTAGTTACAGAAGAGGTTCTTTTTGAATGCTCCAGAGATGTGTGTCCATAATACACTGTGATCACAGAACTGAAATGGTCATGTAGGGAAGATTAATATAGATGCAATCTGTGGCAAATATACTCACATATGGCCTCAAGGGAAATGCCAGGAAAAAGAAACAGAATAAGCATTTGTGTACTTGAACATCCCTTGTCCGTATTTTCAGAAAATGGTGTGCTTGGCTTGGTTTGCTATTGTGAGAGTATTTTCAGCACTGTATCAATAATAACTGTCATGAGAAGGTACCCCGAAATACAACTTTTCAGAACCTTTCAAAATTAGTAAGTATTTACAGAAAAGAATTCTCTTTTTCTCCAAGGTTTTAATCTAGAACAGAATAACAGCTAAGCAGAGAAAAACAAAATCTCTCTGCAGCTACTGGTGGGCAGCTCGCCATAGCTTAGTGAAACAAGGGCACAGACCTGCCTCGGCCCGCGTTGCTGTAAAGGGGAGTCAGGTCGTCCGAGAGACAGCTAGGTGGAAGAAAATTCCCTCAGCCAGAGCCCTTGCTCCCTGCTGGCCACGTGTACGGCGGGCAGTAAGCTGCTTTCTGCAAAGAGGTCGTATAAACTCCTCTTTTTACACCGAGAGTCTGAGAGAACGGGTAAACATCCACTCTCTGGTCTGCCGTTCAGATGGATTTCAAAGTCCTCCCATAAACCTTAAATTTCACTGAATGTGACAAGGTAGCCCTGCCTGGGGGCAGGCATATTTCAAAAAGGGTGAGGTAAAAACAGTGGTTACTGGGATTATGAGAAGCTCATGAGTTTCTTAACTGGGCACTTGGGCACTCATCCACAGACCATTTAGGCACCTAGCAATCCCTAAATGCAGAGAAGTTAAGCACCTAAGTATCTTTAATGCCGTAGACATGAGCCAGTATTAATAAATGCAGTGTCACGCTGCTAACAGGGAGTGGCTCCTGTTTAAAATTAAATGGGCCATGCTTCGTCAGGGGAAAGGAGATGGAAGAGGGCTGGGACACGTTGTTAAAAGGAGCGTAGTGATGGGAAGGAGACACGAAGCTGAGATATCCAGGTCTCCTTGGTCACATGGGATGTGGATGAGAGAGGAACAGCCAATTAGAGAGATTTGCTAATTTAGGATTGATATTAATAATTAATTCTGAGCTGTGCAGGGTATGTTAGAAATTGGTATAATTCCGTAGCATGTTCCCTTTCTTACTGTTTTAGACAACTGTACCTAAGGGAAATAATGCGTAACTCTGGATATAGTGAAGAAGGGGACTGGAGTCCCCTGAACTTACAACCAGTAAAACTTGCATTTAAACTCCCAGCTACCAGCAAAAGTTTGTAGCCTAGTTGTTATGAAAGTCTGGAGAAAAATGCAGGTGTTTGCTCTGAATTCAGTTCCACTTTGAATTACAGATTTTTTATGCCAACTGATTAAACTAGACTGATTTCCACTGCTGGGGTCTGCCCCAGAATACTTCTAATTTACTTTTCCATTGAAGCCACATTTTTTCTTTGTTGGGCTGAATCGGGCATTCTGTAGACCTGTCAAAATGATCCGTGGGATCAGCAGAGGGCAGAAATGTAGTTAGGGCTTTTCTTTCAGACTGGTCATCTGGAGAACAAGTAACACCTCTGACAAGTTGTATGGATCTGTACTGTGGAGGAAGCATTTTGTCTAATTTATTTGATTTTGTGGATACTGCTTAAAAACTGTGGAGTTTGGCAGGTACATTTTTCCTTTTCCCTTTCCTTCTGTTGGCACTAACTTAGGACAGTAAATTTTCTCAAGGTATCAGTTCATAATAGACCTGATTTTTACTCTTGTAAACATTTTAGTCACCAAAATTCCAGCCTGATTCCAAGCTCTCCCATTCTCACATTTGGTAAAACATCATTTGAAATCTGATTTGACAAGCTGAGGAAGGAAATCCCTTTATTCCAATTGTTCAGAGATTAAAGCCCTCATCCAAATTATGGGAGACACCCCCACACTGGGAAAATCCCTTCCTCTACCAAAAAGCACTTGAAACCCATAGCTGGATTCAGCTACAAATTTGAGCGGGTAATAAGACGTTGTGGGACATAGCTAAGACAAATGGAAAGATGGCAGGCTCCTCTACCTCCTAGCAAATCCTTTGCTCTTGGAATCTTCTTTTCTCATGAGTCACCTATCTAGAATGCTGAGTTGAAAAGTGGGGCAGGAGGTCAGAGATACGTTCTATGTTGTTTTGCTGATGCTGTCCTATATTTCAAATTAAAAAAAAAAATCAAATATTTGCTTCAGATGATAGTCAGTGAAGTATCTTAACCCCCTAGGCTAAGGAGAAAAATCTTTCTCCTCAACTCACTCTTCTCTCCCAGACTGTAATTTCCTACATTTCTTTCTGTGTAATGCTAACCAAGTTTTAAAAATATTTTTCCATTTAATTCTAGTCATTTTTTCATAGAGATTTGATGAAAAATAACTCAAATTGGCCTCGAGAAAATGTGTTGAAAGGCATACCAAAAGAAGTTCCTTGGTGCTGAACACTGAGACAGGCAAGCATGACAAAAAACACAAGATATCCACAACAGTCACATTTTGCTGTATCTCATTAAATGGTCTGGCCACATACTAAGGAGCAAGGATGTATAACTCTGGTAGGCAAGTACAAGACAGCGCACAGATATCCCAGCTCCTGGGCAAAAAGATAGGGAGGCAGTTTTTCCTGGGTGACAGTAGAACACAAATGTCAATCATGTAACCACGCCAAATCCACAAGACCCGACAGACGTGCACTTATCTCTTTGTCACTGCTTTAAAATCCCCTTTTTTCCCAGCCGCAGTTGCCTGTGTGCCGTTTGTCAAGGTGTTCTTTAAGGCACGGCTGCAGGTCCGTCTCCACAAATCCCTTATCACATCCGAGTGACTGATTGCTGTCGAGCTGGCCCGAGCCAAGAGTCAGCAGTGAGCGGCGTGCGTTTATCAGGCTGAGGTGTAAGGTGTGGGGACCGCCGCACACGGAAAGTAAACTCAAAGTCTGTATGGGCTTCGAACTGCGACAAAAGTTGTTTCCCTAATTGAGAAAGCGCATTTATCCCTCTATAGGCTAATGGCTTATTAATAATTCCATCAGTCATGGAGACATTCAAAAGGGACATTAGTAATTGCAGAAAGACAGAATAGCCAATAGCCAGAGAACAGGGATATCCAATTACTCTCTGCAGAACTTGAGGAACAAGCCCTCTTTAGAAAAGGAGGGAGAGACCTGCTGGGTTAGACCTTGACACAACTAGATGGAACATCACTCTTCTCTATGTTTCAGCTAAGTATTTTGTAAATATAATGTCCATATTTGGATTTTGTAGCCAACTTTTTATTGTCCACTTACCTGAATCCAACTCTGGTTGAAGGTGATTTTCAGGTCCTAGCAACACGAAGGTGTCCGTTCCTGCAGGCCAGTGATCCTTGTATCGGCAGACTGGACAGGATGGCAGTGCTGTGTAGCCGGTACTTTACTCCCACGGACACATCAGGCAGCTCCTCTGTGTATCTGGTGGATCAGGGAACTGGTAAACATAGAGCTTTAGGTGGTAGAAGTAACCTGTGGCAACTGGAGTCAGCCTGGTGAACATCCTGGAAGCCGTAGGACAGTGGTAAAAGTGTCCTTGAATCCCAGCTACCCTAGGGATTTCATTTCACTGGGAAGACGAGTGAAACAGCTGCTTTATAAATTAAAGCAATGGAAGATTTTTAAAAGTGAACAGTATTTGTAAGTACCATCATTTTAGAGTGCTAGCCAGTTAGCGGTCCTCTCAGAAAGTGTTTTAAGAGTGTGCTGGGCAATTTCTCCTTGAACCCTTCTCCCTTTAGGTTAATATTAAGTCAGGTATCTTAAAACAAGGCACCCATAATTACCCATCGCTTACGAAGGTCTAAACCATAAAGATAAATCTTCAACTATTGCCTAAGAGCAAATGGATTAAGACAGAGCTTGGCAGGTGAGGATTGTCCTGTACACAAAGGGGCTGAAGCATCAAAATCCTTGTGCCCCATCCACACTGCGAAGTATAGAATTGAAAGTATGCTTTTTGCTTCCTTATTTTGAACTGCCCATCCTCTTAATTGCTTCACACCCAATAACTTCAAAGCTTATAACCTAGGAATTGTCACAGGGGAAAAAAAAAATCCAACAGACAAGCTGTGTACTTATTCTGCAAGCCCAGTTGTCTTCACATTACTACTTACAGTGTATGCATATGTGTGTGTGTGTGTCAAAATTATGTATACTTTTAAATACTATAATTTAAAATTAAATGCTATCTTAAAATACTATATATAGTATCGTTTAGATGTGTGCATATATGTGTTTTACTCTCTTCCTCTTGTTAGTAATACTTTTGAATTATGCGATCTGAAATTAGAGGATCGAGCCTCTTATCTTAAATGATCAAAGAGGGTGAAAAGGTGGTAGCTTATTTATTTTCTACATCAAACAGAGCTTTGTTGTTCCAAAAATGAGCTAGAATCATTTCAGCTCTTTATTCTCCCTGTGAAACCTGCTAACCACTTCTTTTACTCTTTAAGCAGGAACTGCTTGCCATTTTCATTTACAGTCATAGGTAACGGTAGCAAGCTGTATATTCAGTGCAATAGCCTCCTTGCATTAGCCTACCTTCTGTTGTTTTGTGGGGGTCTGCTCTTTCAAGCACTTGTGTATCAAAAGGAATTTTCTTTGTCTTCTAACCTGAACCTCCTATAAATGTCACCTTTTGTTTGTGGCATCATAACTACCCCCACAAGGGGAAATTTTTCACAAAGGGTTATGGTCTGCACATTAATAAAACCTAGATTTAGGGATGCATAAGGAAAGAGCACCCATTTACAAACATCCATCTTCACTAATTAGCCACTTATAGGAAAACCAGCCCTCAAAGAAATGATAGATCCAAATGTTTCTGAAACTTGACTGAGCTCAAAAGTTCACTTCTAAAATATTCATCCTGCTGTCAAAATGGTAATGATACCAAGAGATTGTTCTTAGAATCTATACCACAGACACTGTATTTATTTCCTTTTTTTTTTTTTTCCCCCCCAAGAATAAGCACAGACTTTGAATTTTGGATGGTTATCTACGGACCATTAACAGAACAACACCTGCATTCAGAGTCTCACGTTAAGTGCAGTGCCTTTTCAATGAGTATATAGATAGTGCTTTTATTTAGTTGCTGTGACAAAAGTTGTAGCAATAAAGACTGATTGATTGAAGACACTGATGATACTGGAACAGGACTTCAGCTAGCATAAATCGAAGCAGCTGAACTGAGGTCCTAGTCCATTATTTCAGAAAGCCTTTGTTCATTTTCTGTACCTTTGGTCTACTGCCAAATACACTAAGATTGCACTGATAACTGTATAAATTCAGCTGAACAGCAACACAATACCAAAGCACAGCAGGTGACACGCGAGACCAGGAGGCGAGCAAGAATATCTATAGAGTTCATATGTGTGTTTGCCCAATACGAATTTATCCATTAAATAATAGCTGTAGTTGCTATCAGGATGTTACATGATTGCAAGCAGACGAAGATGTGCCCAGGGCAAAGGGGAAGCGAAGCATCCATAACACATCTGCACCGCACCGTATTTCACGCTATTGTTCACGTTCCTCTGTCTTCGATACTCTGTAAGTGCTTGTTAAAGAGACTAGGAGTCTGTTTTGAGAAAACTGCTACTTTTCAGTTTCTACACGTCATCTTTGAGTATACAACTGAAAGGATTAAAACATAACAGAATGTATGGATAACATTAACTTCATTGTGGTATTTCATGGCCGTGCTGGAAGTTCAGCCTATCAGGAGTAACACATTGATGATAACACAAACATCTTAACTGCAGTACTGTTGTAAGTAGATGTTATTGTTGTGCAAAGTTGAAAATGCTTACATATCAAAGAGATTTTCATATCTTTGAAATTAATAGAGCCTAGATATCCAAACGTTCTCTAAAATATTCAGCTTTGTTTTAACATACATGTTTATGACCCATACATTTACTAGGAGAAATATTTGTTCCTCAAGTATGAATGTGAATGGTTATGTAAATTATTACTTGAATATTATATTTTCACAAGTAGAGGCAAGCAAACATTTCCATACTAATAGTAAATTCTCTGGACAATATAGCTCAGGTATTCTAAAAGTATTTGTGAATTTAGACTGAATTCGTTGAATGTTTTCAGCTCAGAAAAGATACCCTGCCATAGAAAACTGAGTGAGAAGGAAATGTGTGCAAACCCCAGAGAGCCTCGGTGATGGTGCTCAACGGGGGAGGAACGGCAAGGGGTGCAGAAGGAACTGGGAGGCTCTGCTCAAACTTCCTCTATGACATTTGGCATATTTTTCCAACAATGCCATAAAATACATCACAGAAGTACATGATTAGAATAAGCAATTAAACCTTGTTATAAGAGCAAGCACTTTCTGAGTAACTGGAGAGAAGTGTGCTCCAGTGCACCTTTAAATGCTGGTATTGAGCTCTGCAACATCAAGACTTGAGGTAGGGAAAGAGGATGCAGGGGTTTGAGTTTGACTTTGGATATTCGTACTGATAGACAGCAGAGTAAATTACTGCACCGAGTTGCAGAGTATTTCACTTGTTGCCTGTATATATTGCTGCGGTGTATGTCTGCCCAGGCTAATCCTGTGTTCCCTCTTTTCTTCCTTGCTGCTTCAAATGAGAAAAAATTGAGTATAATTGCTTTGCCAAGCGATTAAGAGGAGCAGATCTGCTGTCCTTTATAAACTGTTTTGTAGATCAGTGTTACATGCAGTCAGCATCCCAGTAAATAAAGAGGGTAATCATTTTCACTACACCTGCAATTAGAGGCAAAAAAATACCGTATCTGCAGCAATTCAAAACTTATTAGTAAGTAACCATGCTCCTGAAAGTCTTTTTTTTAGATTAAATATTTGTACTTATGTGCATACATATACAGAAATAAATATATATAAGCTAGGATGAAATAACTTTCCTGTAAGTCCTGTCAGTATTGTTATAGCAGCACAGGATGTATTTATGATTCAGTTCCAGTAAGGCTAAACTACAAAATGCCCACTTCGACTACTAATTTATTACAATTGCAAACTCCTTATTGCAAACCACAGGCCTGACGCTCCTGTTAGGCCAGCATTACCCACCTGATTCTCACTAAGGCATTGAATTCAACTGGAATATAAATATCTAGTAAAAGTAGTTGTAGAAGCTCTGTGAGAAAAAGTTACTGTCAGTACAAATACGTTTGACTAAATTCTTCATACAATTCTGTAACTAGTGAAGAATTTTACTGGCACGCAGTTTAAAGTCCTGTGAAGAGACACAGTTCAGCTCCCGCTTGGCCTTTCATACCTGTGAGATTTCAAGCAAACTGCAGACTATCAGCGGCAGAATCAAAACTTGAAGCTGGTTAATCAGGTATCAGCATATTCCAACAGAGTGTTAACAAAGCAGGGACTAAAATATGCAAACCAACACTAGAAAGGAGAGGTTTCAGCATACTTATGTTCTGCAAATGCTAAACAGCACTCGGAAAGTAATTGCGGATCTCGGACATAATCCACACGTCTTGTTCTAGTATTAGAAGTGAATTGTGGTGAGTCTTTATCCCGGGAACAGACTGGTGAGGATTGCCTTGCAAAAAAATGAAAGACTTATCACCTGTTGCAGTTGTCTTATGCTTGTTTGGCAGCTGCTAATCCTTTATACAAATTTCAAGTGAAAGGAATTTAGCAGCCAGAGAGGGTCTGTGCAGCTGAGCCGGGTGGAATTGTTTATTAAAGACACTCCAGAAGGTTTCCAGCTGTTTCTTCCACCTGCTCCGGTCTGATGCCTGGTGCAGAAACATGGAAACGGCTGAGTCCAGATGCCCGTTCTGGGATTCATTTCATTGTGGATCAGCACAAAGCATCTTGGATACATGAGGAATAAGTGCTCAGTGTAAGGTGGCTGCCAGTGACTCACTTGTGTCCTTCAGGTGGCACGTTCTGATGTTTGTGCAGGGAACGGTGAATGTAAATCTTAGCTGCTGTTACCAGAATGTTCAGTACATTGGCCGACTTTAAAGTGGTCTCAGTGTTGCAGATTGATATCCTCCTAGTGCGGTCTGGAAGGTAAATTTTGTTCCTCGATGTGATGAGAACAGGTGTGTAAATGGCACATAATCTCTTCAAGGACTTAGGTAAATAAATGGTCCTGCTGTACAGATCTGCGGAATAGAGAAAGAACCAAGGAGCATCCCCAGCTCCCTAGGGTTGGTTACAAAGCCACGAGTCCAGAGTGAGATTCTTGCTGATCTGAAAAGTATCGGGAGCAGCTGAACTTAAAAGGGCCTTCCTGGGTGCAGAGAAGGCCTTTCTCTACAAATTAAAATAACTGAAGGTGACTCCTATTTAGTGTAAGGGAAAGTGGCAGCATCTTTAGTTCAGCCGTCTAGATTGTCTGATTCTTCTCTATGAAATAAAGTCCATTAGTGAAACTTTTAATTAGAATGGCTGTTGGTCTGGGCTAGATCACGACCAGGTTGTTGCGAAAGGCATCCACAACTGCTTAATCTAAGGAGAATTATTACATTAAAATGTCAACACCTGAAGCTTCTTGGGAAGAGAATAATGCTAACCTAAAATACAGGGGTTTAGAAATGTGGAAAAGAGAGCAATACAAAGATTATCACCTGGTAGAAATTGTTTTTCATAAGGTCATAGCAGGCATATAGCATATTAAAAACAAAACCAAAAAGCGACCCCTGCACTCATCTTCCCTGTCAGCAGCTTCTGTCATTGCTACCACCATTAGAGTGTGGCAAAAGTGGTCCTTTTTCTTAGGGATGAAGGAAACTGGGGACTGTTTCCCCCTCAGATCTAGTCTCTCCCATTTGGCAATTTCTTTCTCTGGGTTTGTTATTTTGCTTGTAACCTCGCTTTTCACTCTCCATTATTAGCTGTCTGCTGAAGTTTCCTTTTTTCTATCATCTGTCTTCCCTATTTCACTGCCTAGTACTTTCGCACACTCCTGTTCACTCAGCATCTTTCTCTTTGATCTTACGGTTTTCTTTTGCTTTCTGATCTCAGTCTTCTCTCCAGTGCAAACTAATCCTTTCATTACATAACCACTCCCCAATTTATGCATCTCGTTTCCTAGTCTCTCTCATTTCCTTCTGTCTCATACATTGTTTTTTAATGTTTTCTCCTCATTGTAACTCACCTTTTCCCCACTTTTCTCCCTTCTGCTCAGAGCTCTTTATACCCAGCGCATTGACTTTAACCTTAGCTTGGGAAGGGGCTGCCCAAAACTTACTAATTTTTACTTGCAAGTAGAAGTTTCTCTGTTAATAGCTTGTTTTATTTAAGAGCAAGATGCAACAACATTTGGAAGCCTTCAGTAATGAAAATACAGATATTCTAGTAGGTATAATAATTTTATTAAATAGCACGCTGTCTTCCTGCTTCTTTAGATACTTAAAAATCACTTTGCAACTCTTTCCACACAGTACACAAGCAGAAAGCAATTGGGCAAAAATAGCGGTCATTAACTTTGGAGATGCACTAAGCACAGCAGGTAGTATATATGATTCAAATTCAAACCACCACTTCCCAGAAGCAAAGTCTGGAGGGGTTATGGCTTCTGCAGTAGACAGAGGGAGTATCATCTGAATGCTCATTAAAATAAACCTTAAGGACTGATCCTTATATCTTTATTGGGATGAGCAGACAAAATTAAGTTGGGGCTCAGGACTATTATGCTTACAAGGAGGAAAAAATCCTTAAACAAAACCTAAGAAAAAAAAATCTAGATTAATGAAACAAACTAATTATTAGTTAGCTGTATTACAGTCTCTGAAAGATGGAAAGTTGACCTTTGCAAATGTGTACGTATGGTAGATAAAAGTCCTTAAAAGGTGTTTTGAGGGAAATGGGTTCCTTGCCTTTTCAGTATGCAGAAGTGCAGTATGTATTAATCCTATATTGTTTTTAACATTTTTGATGTCTCTTTGGGAAAAGGTACATAGCTCATATTTGTAACAGAACGTAAGAAGAAGTATGGTATCGATTGGTCTTGCTGGCTGCACGCTCTCTTTTTGCTGTGTTAATTACAGCCACCTTCCTTTTCCACCTGCTCATGAAGGTCAAAAGTTAAATTCCTGTCCAAAGCTTGTGAGCAGTAAACGGAGCCCACCTGACAGCCAAACAATAATTTTCTGCGAAGGTCAAATGTGAGTCCCTCGTACCAGCAGGCGTGACCGCAGCGCACCAAAGCTGCTCCCAGGAGCCACGGAATTTTTGGCAGGAGTACAGTGACTCCACACAGTTGCACGTTCAGTGGTGCCGTTCTGAATCTGCCCGTGGCCTCCAGGACACAGAAGCTACCGAGTTGCCCAAATTTGGTTTTTTCCTGTATGACAAAACCAAGCAGGTTTTACTGCATTTCATATCCCTTAGTCTCATGGAATGTCTATATTGGCAAATTTAAAAGCAACGGCCACTGAAAAAGTGTATTCCCTGTGAAAGTAATGATGGAAGTGTTAATGAGACAGTAAGGACAGGCTGGAGCAGAGGTGCAGGCTGGTGTTTTGCAGAGGTGCACATGCTGTTCTGATGGGATTTCTGCAAAGCGCTTCTAGACTTTGCTCCTCCTGCCCCCAGCCACCGGGAGAATGCTGTCGTTCGTAATGCTGCTTCGAGCAACCAAAGATTGTCTGCTAGCCTGGGCTGGAATAGAATGTGAGAAAGGGAAGGTTACCTTAAAGCTGCTTGGTATCCAGGGAGTTAAAAAATGTGTTGACTATCAGTCTTTGAAAATTTTCCTGCTCACAAGCCTTTTGTAGTTCCTCTATTATATGTGAAGAGTTCCTGGTTTCAGTCTCCGGCTTTGCAGACGGCTTTCACAAAAAAAAAAAAAAGAAAAAGAAAAAAAAAATCCCAATTGACTTCAATTGGTTGCAGTCTCAAGAAAAGGCCAAGGATTAAAGGTGGAAAAAACAGAAGTAACCTTCTGCTTGCAGAGGTGCCCTGGCTACCTGTGGGAGGAAGAATGGTAGAGAGGCACTGGGAGAAAGTTCGCTCAGCCTTACCCACAGCTGCAGAAATCGCCGTCCCAAAGCAAAAGTCTAAAGGACTTCCACGTGCAGGGATTTCAGGCCTTCGCCTTTCCTGAGCACTGCACTTCCCTTAGTGATTTTTATAACTAATTATCAACACGCCATTAGCTACGGCATTATACAGTAGCCTTCACCAAGTCAGGCCTTTCCATCTATATCGAGCAGGATAATATATTTCAAAGTCAAAAGGAAAAATGCATTAGGCAACATGATGGCAACTGTAACCCTTCTGGATATATTGCACCATAAATACTAGGAACCACTACAGTAGAGCTTTTATCAAATCCTGGGCTTGAATGTAAGAGACTGTGGCTTCCACAAATCAGAAAAATGATACAATAAATCACTCTTCCTGATGTCGTATTATTCCAAGCCACCATCCCTAAAGAACACAGGATGGTCAATAGTTGGTATGACAAATGGACCAGCCACTGCAGTAGCTTTGAGACACAGACTCATCTCAGGTTAATCAATGTAGAGGGAATAAAATACTCGACTCTTTGATACTGTTATTCAAAGCTCCTGTTTGGCAGAGTACTAAAATATATATGGCTAATTTGGAATTCAGATTGCCTTCAACAGCAGCCCTTCTGTGCTTAAAAGTAGGCACGTATTTAAATGCCTTACAGAAATGAGACTTAGAAGGAAAAATGAGCTAATAAAGATTTAGGAGTCCAAGCTGACAGACTGACCAATTTTAAATTCAGACAAGGCTGGCGCTTTTCGTGTTATAAGAAGGAAGGCACATATTGTTCATGTTTGCTACTTTGTAAGCAATCATACTTGCTCTGTTGGCATTGCCATCCCATAATTATTTCCTTTATCAAATTAAGGCTGCGGCTAAAATTCCCCTCATAAATCTTTCTCCCCCAAACAATCCAATTGCTTTTACTTACCTCCACTGCGACTAGCTGAGCGTGCAGTTTTAAAGCCTGTTTCTTCCCCACATTCAAATGTGGGGTCATGTGCTGACTTCAGAATTAATTTTCAAGCAGAATCTACTTTACTGGCACTTCGGCTTCCCTGAACAGGGGGGGACAGGATGTGAACCTGTGTGACAAAGCGTTCGTGTCTCCAACGGCACGGAACAGTAGGGATACAGGTAAAAGAAGCACAGAGAGAGAGTTAACAGTGACTCCCGCGTAAGGATTGTAGAGCTACGGCCAGCCGGCTCCTCCGCGGCCGAAGACGAAGTTCTGACGGAAGAAGGCTTAGAAGTGGGGGATGTAGGCCACGTGTATGTACACATATGTTGTCTGAAACAGAATGGCCTCGGCGTATGTGTAGGCTATTATTAAAAACTTTTTAAAAGTTTTGCCTAGGAGCTGAGAATCATCATCTTTATCCAACTATATCTAAGTTCATACCAGCTGTTGTACCACATCAGACCTATCACTTTTCAGATCGCTGGAATAATACCAAAACAGGGTCCAAAAAATACTGAATCTTGTCTGTTATTTTGGTGCAAGGCTGTGAAAGAACTACAACAACTCTGTAAGCATCACTTTAGCATAACTTCCAAAGACAATGTGTTTGGGAAGGTCTAAGTGAAGCTTTATTTGATATAAAGCAACCTTTGAAATGGCAGCACTCTATGGAAATGTGAATAACCACTCTGTTTTATTTTTAGGAGACAGGCAGAATTTGCAGGGCTGGCAGTGAATGGGGAGGGAGGAAGAAGCAACTCTTGTAATTTTATATGTAGAATGAAAACAGTTTTATCGAGTAAAAAAGTGCGTGAGGTGAGGAACTTATTATTGCATGGTGCTGGTTTAGGTGCTTTTAAGAGCAGACCCCAGCTGCAGGGGCAGCTTATGGAACAGGACATACACTGCAGTACCAACATTCTATGTGCGTTGTTGTAACAAATGTAATTTCTCTGGCTGATTCTTCTGAATTCAATAAAATAATACGGCAAGAACAAGCCTGCTTGAAAGGGTCTCCAACTCAGTAATGAAAATGAAGGAGTGCTGAGACAAAACACCAAATCCTGTGTTTCAACAGCAGCTCCTCCCGGTTTCAGCCATGGTGACAGCTGTGCTAATACTAGTGCCTACAAATAGGAAGACTTCTGATTTGTTTACCTTGTTTCAAGTAGGGAAAATTAGACAGACAACCTAGGGCCTTAGCAGGCTTAAAAAAAAAAAAAAAGTTTGGCTACTGCATATCTTCCAGTCTTCAATTCTTTCAGCATTTCGCTCCAATGGCTATACTTTCTCGCTATCTATGCGTGCTTTGCTCCTATTTTGAATGGGCCAGTCTTTAACTTGATCTCATCCTGAATTTCTCGGAAAAAAAAATTAAAAATCCTTCCTTTTTTTTCTTTATTCATCAGTTAAAAAGAAAAAACAAATTCAGATGGTTCTGTCTTTGAATGGCTCTTGCTTTGTGAACTTGTGTTCTGAAATTAATTGTTTTATTGACAAGGTGTGTTATGCTGCTTGAATATCTCAAGCAATCTCATGAATTTTGTAAACGTATGCAATTATTTCTATCTTAATCAGTGACCACTTTTTTTAATTACTATAAAAGCTAGTCAGCCATTTTAGGGGGTTATGTCAAAGTGTTTTTCCTTTGAGAAAAGTAGTTTTGTCAACACTGAAATGCCTGAGAACTCTTCAAATCTGATACATACAAACCCTTTAAGTATTCACTGAGGATGAATGTGATAATAGGCAAAAAAAAGCAAATATATTCCTTGAAAGATCATAGGAGCACAGAAAAGGTGAGGAAAGGTTACACTATCTCTATAAGACATTTCATTGTGACCATGGCAGAAATCTTGTATCTGGTTTTGGAGTCCACTGTTCAAGAAGTTCAAGAAAGGATATTGAGAAAAAAAAACCATGAAGATGCTTTATGAGTTGATAAATTGCTCTATACTAACAAATTCAAGTGGTCAAATATCAGATGAATGTGGGAAAATTTAAGGAGTGAAACAATCAAAACCCAAGTGGTAACTCAAAGGGTTCTTCTGTTTTACGAATTTAACAATATCAAGAAGCAAGAACATATGTACTGGAGCTAGATAAACATCCAGATTATAATCATTAATCTTAAATTAAATATTACTAAGACTGTAGTGAATTCTTTCACTGGCAGTTTTTTTCCATCAAGATTGAAGGTTTTTACTATAACATGTTCTGCTTCATACACTGACTTCTGGATTTTCGTGCTAGCTGTTCTTTAGAAAATTGTTCTTTAAATATATGTTGGTGTCAGAAAGCCTAAACTGAAAGGAAGGATTTAAGGTGGACTCTTTTCTTAGTAAATGTTTTTGAAAAGAACTCCATGTTCTTGACCTGCATTCTTTGCATTTGCAAAGAAAAATTGCTGAAACTTTTAAATTTTCTGTGAAAATAAAGTGTTGGTTTCCCTCTTTTGGGGAATGAAATCTGTATACTGAAGACATTTTGAAAAACATAGATTTTTAGAACCACAACACAGTGAAGCAGTCATCCATTATGTATTCAAAGAATGTATCTTTCTCTCTTTATTTGTGTTCACTGTATTTATTGGTGCTCTAACACTTGAAGGAGTAATTTCAAGTATGTGTGTGGTATACCTACACCTTTATGATCCTGGATCTGTCTTTCTTAACAGATGTTCTTCTAATTAATTTGTGATATATCCTCAGAAATATTTATTGTATTTTCAAGGATTAATGGAGAGAAGCCAAATTTGAAGGAGTAGGATTTTCAGTCCTCAGTGCATTCAAATATTTTCCTACTGTGTACGCAATCTGAGTCTATAGTTATTGTAGGAATTTTCCTTTCTTGGGGGTTCTCCATTTCATATTTCACCATGGAAAGGCTGGCACTTACCTTTTCATTTTGCTTTTTTTAGAGATATTTCTAGCATCTCTGCGGATTCTGTGATTGTCTAAAAAAATTAATCGATCGTATGCTTTCTGCTAACCTCAGCCCTTTTTCTACTCCCTGGTTTATGTGCTAGAGTTCAGAGGCTTACTCCGTATTTTCTGTCCATACAACTACTACATCTTACCAGCCTGTGTTGCTCCATGTTGAAATAGTTTCTCTCTTCCGTACAGAAACTACAAGGTACCCACCCACAGCACTACCAGCCCAGATTAATCTGAACTCCTGATTTTAATCAGATTGCCAGATCCAGAGCCAGGCTCTTTGGAGAAAATTTAGGTTAGGTTCTGCACTGTTCAGCTTGGTTATATGTGGGTTTCAAGTTCAATTTATAAAAGCAATTTATATTCCAAGTAATATTTGAGCCTAGTTGTATTCTACACTGATTTTCCTGCTGATCCATTTCCAGTCAGCCAGCTACAAATATCCACGTTTTTACCTGTTTGGGGCAGAATCTAACAGAAGTCTGGAGTTGGAGCACAACAGCTGCTCTCTGTCAGTTGCTTATTATCCAAGTAGAAACTTATGCCTGTTCTTTTTGAGAATCTGTGAATGAGCTGGTAGAGAGGTCTTCAGGAAAGGAGGTCTGTACCCTGTATGAACAGGATAGAAATATTCCCCTAGCTTTATGTGGGTTTTGATTTGAGCACTCAGAACTAGGGAGGACCTTGGGGGTTTGTGAGTTAGCTAGAGGCTGCAACTTTTTCAGCAAAGCGACAGTGCTGAAGACTGAAATAAGTGGTGTGTACAAGAGGAAACTGAAATGAAAGGGGGCCCAGAGAAACCACAGTTGACTCCAGACAGATGACTCCAGAAGAGTCATCGGCAGGATGAATTCATGCAGTCAGAATATGGGGTAGAAGAGTTAACACGCTGTCTTTAGCTGTGAATCAAGGCACTTTGCAACATAGGACAGGATGAAAAAGGGGCAGAAAACTGATTCCCCAGTCTTAAAATGTTTGAGCAGCAGTACTACACTATGGTGATGCTGATGCAGACCAACAATGAAAGAATTGGATCTGCTAGTTACAGTACTGCTAGCTCCAAACCTTAAATACTGAGACACCTAGAAATCATGAATTCCACAAGTATGTTCATGCTGAAGAAAAATGGGAGACATCAAAAGGGTGCAGCTCTGGGAGAAATGCAGGCATTGGGCAAATAAGGCAAAAGGCAGGTGCTGGGAGACTATAACCATCTTACAAGTCAGGCAAGGAGTTCACTTTCCAGCTGAAGATTGACCTTAAGTTTCAAATGTTGCATTGGTGTGTACCTTGACCTTTTTCTTGTCCAAGGAAAGCAGGGTTTGGGACTCTTTCCCAAAGCAAAGTTGTTAATGAGACCTGGCTCCGGAAAAAAAAAACAGGGGGAAAGATTTCCAAAGACTAGAAGAAAACAGACACAAACACCCTCCACCCCCCAATAAAAGGAACCTAAATACTTGCAACAACGTGAGAGCTGGAACTCAAGAAGAGGGGCTATCGCCTTGCCTATTAACTGGGATTTTAGAAAGACTACCAATATGAGAAGAAGGTTCTTTCTTTTGCACAGGATTTCAAGATTTTTAAATGCAGTTTCATTCCAATGAAATTTTCAAAGAAAATGAAAAAATAAGGACATAGGACAGCGAGAAACTTAAGAAGAGGGAAGGGAGAGAGCTTACTGAATTCTTCCTGATTTGTACCTGTGCCATCATTCCAGGGACTTCAGATACCCGAAGACCATGAAGCAATGCCGTATAAGGCATTGATGCACAGCTCTTTAAATTGATGATTAACGTTTTTCTTGGTACGTCCTTTCTATCATGTATATTACATACAAACAGTCCACTGACTATTTGGGTGAAGCTATAACTACAATCTGGCTTAGCTCAAACTACCACTGTAATGGCAGGTTTTGCTTTCAGGTTGCAGGATCAGGCCCTGTTCTCTGGCAACAGTCTTCAAATTATGTATACACTACCTTAAATATGAGAACCCATAAATGGAAACAGTAAATACCACATATCTTTGACCCTTTTACATTTTCATTTGTTTTTATTCAGAACTTCTGTCCTTTTTTCAAAACCCTTATGCCCTAGTAAGCTGATAAGATGGTTAAAAACAACATGGAAGTGCAAATTATTTCAGTTAACATAAACGTCTTTTTTTTTTTTTCCCTCCTGCCTCAGTGTCACTGTACTGAAGAACTCTCCTGATCACTTATTACAAAATAACATTCTCTATTTTAAAAGCTGCCAGAAAAATAAGCCAGTCAAAATAAATTAGATATTTCAAAGATATCATTTTGCAAGCAAAGTAGAAAGTTTTTTGGAACTTGTGATACTAATAACAAATGCTGTTTGTTGAACAAGCAATTAAGTATTTCCCCAGTGAAGCACTACTCAGAGCTGTTGCAGGTTATTTTTAGTCCTCGCAGACCTTTGGATATTTATTACACCAAAAGGCAGTCAAGCAGTGACACCCAGTGGCTTCAGAATTCTCTCTTCATTTTCTATCACAGAAATCTTGTTTTCATCTCCTGGTTTCAAACCCCGTGTTACTGAAAATGGGTAAATAATTTCCTGTTGAAGAGGTAGACAGAATCCAGTAATTACACATGGTAATCTGGACTTCTCTGCCTGACTAGATGACTCTAGATGAAATGATTTAACTACCACAAATATGGACGCTAATCAACTCCATGCATTCAGGGAGTTGCTCAAGAAATACATGGAAATACACTCTGTGAATAACCATTTAGAGTTAGCCTTTGAACAATGAAGGTACAAAATCTGTGCTCAAAATCTGTCGGGGAGAGAGAGAGAATTTTTAGCCATTTTTAAAGCCTTTGAAATTCCTGAATGGAAAACACAATGTAGATGCAAAATTCCATTAACATTTATGGTATCAGTAAAAAGTAAACAAGAGGTGATATTAGTACCGGCAGTTAGGATGGCAGCTTGGCACTCTCGAAGCCGTCTGGAACTTAAACCGCAAAGTAAACCAAAATTCTGCCAAAACAAGTTTTCCTACCAAACCCGGCTGAACTGTAATTTCCACAGAGGTGCACTGGGGACCCCCGCGGGTCTGTCCCAGCCTCTGCGGTTCTTGGCCTCTCACCCTTCCCGCCTCACCCAACCTGGAGCCACCCGCCACTGCCGGAAGCTGCCCCGTGTCCCACCACCGCCCGGGCCCGTCCCTCAGGCAGTCACCAGCACGGCCGACCAGCCCACCACCCACCCGAGGCACGTCACCACCAGTAGCTGCCCCGCGGGCGGGCCTGGTCCCGCTGGTCACAAGGCAGCGGCCCTCCCCAAAGGCGGCCTCCTCCTCCCGCCCCGGCCTCACCCCTGTGCCGGTAGGACGCGGCGGGAGACCGCCGAGGGCGAGGGAAATGACATTCCCTGCTCTACCCTCGTCCCGCCGGGCCAGGCGGGCAAGCTCGTAGGTCAGGCCTGGCGCCTCCGGCCCTTGGCAAATCCCTGCTGGCTCCCACCGCCCGAGAGCTGCTGCCGGCTTGGGCGACTGGGTTTCCTTCGAAGGCAGGCGAAGCATTTCGCCCCCGGGGTTGCAGCGGGTAACCCTTTGTCCTGGTTTCAGCTGGGATAGAGTTAATTGTCTTCCCAGTAGCTGGTACGGTGCTGTGTTTTGAGTTCAGTAT
>JAVJGG010000048.1:20444316-20455084 GCA_035590195.1 Aviceda cuculoides
ATCATTAAGGAAAATAACAATGAATATGTATTAGTTAAGTGTATAAATGTGAGGATTTTTGAGACAAGGGTGTGCTGTCTTGAGACAGGCACCCATTCATGCACATCAATGATATTAATTTGAAAATACCTCGACTCTCTGTTATTGGTTTGCACACCAGGTAGATGAACCCTGTTTGTGGGACAACAGTTTGACTGGAGATGCCGTGTGTGATTTTTATGAGCTCTTCTCTTGCTGAGCTTTGCTTAAATACTTGTCTGCCTGTGGCATCCTCTGGCTTTTGTCTTTTTTAAGATGTGTGGCTCCATTTTTTTAAATTAATTTTTCTTTAAGTCATTGAAACATAAATGGGTTGATATTTTTAATTAGATAGGTTCATACTTTCTTCCAATGATCTTTCTAAACAACTTTTGCACATGCCTAACTAGCTGGGTTTTCTGGTAATGTGTAATGGGTGGGCAAAGCAGTAGCTCATGCTTATCATAATGATGTATACGTGTAAGTGTTGTTACTTAATTGCTATGAACACTTTTGGGCACCTTACAGCAAAAGCTATTGTATCTGAAAAACATGAGACTGGGGTTCAGTGCTGTGAAACAAAATAGATATGCAGACAGAAAACCACCTAAAACCCGATATTATTTTATTCTTTTTCTGTCACCATTTAAAGGAAGTATTTGCTCTTTCAAGCAGATGTTAGCAGCAGTATGAACACGGCCGGTGTGACAAGATACCCAAGCCAGCTCTGGATGAGTTGCCGTGGCTGGACAGCAGAGGAGCCATCTGTGGGAAATTCAGTGTAGCTGCCTATGTCTGGGATGAGCTTGGCCTCTAGTAAGATTTGACACTTGGCTGCAGTGAGTTATATTTTGGGAAACAACCGATTGCCATACTGCAGGGATACAAGTGTTGGCACTGGGGTTGCCACCGCTGCAGCCTTTGTTTCATTTTAAGGTTAGCCCCTCAGTTCTTAGGGCAGTGTTTGATTTGGGAGTGGTAAGGCTTTGGCACCCAGTTATCTCAGAGCTTTTGTCGCCGTTTGAGAAATAAGGGTATGTCGTTATCACAGGACCCATCAGGAAGTCGAGCAAGGATTTTGTTTCTTGTGTTGTGATTTTCCTAACCAAGGAACAGAAGGGACAGGCATACCAAACGCTCACTTGAGAGGATACCTCTTCTAGCCTTCCATCCCCCTAAACAGAGTAGAGAATCTGCACCCATTTCTTTCAAACCTTTAAAGCTTTTCAGGGAAGTTTGTTTCAATGTCAGTATAAAGAGTTGTTGTGAAGCCTTCTGAGCTAGAAAACTGGCAGCGATGAGCTCGCAGATTAACCACGTATCCAGCCTCACCTCTCTCTGGTTATGTGGGCTCGCTGCCTGTGTTCTGCCTAAGCTACCACATCGCATCACTAGCCGAGAGGTTTGGTGGCTTTGTGCTGACTGGTGCAGTGGGATTTCCAAAGCTCTGTATTGAGCCGAAGCTTGGTTCCCCGCTCTGGGGTGCGCCATGGCTGTTGGGTGTTAGAGAGAAAGTGCTGGATTGTTCTCCAGCTCTTTTCTTTTTGGATATGTTCCTTTCTAAAGGCTCAAGTCAGCTGGAAAGCCATGTTTGGGAAAACATCGCTTCCAGTATAGTCAGAATAGATATGTTTCCTTTTGGTGTATAAATGGAATGGGCTTTTATCAGTGGACTTAATGCAGCATTGTTCCACTGGTGAGGCACAACCATGCCGAGATGTGTCATCCCACCTCCGCTCGGGTTCTGCCCAGAGCCCACCCTATGCTCATGAGCAGCTCGTGTCCCTGCTCACCAGTTACTTCTGCCTGGTCCCTCTGACAGGAATGTCCCACAGGAGAGAACTGTTCCTCTCCTGGCAGGTACTTTACAGTTAATTAGTTCCAGTACAAAAGAGCGAGATCCTTTTCAATAGGGCACAGATTCTTCGTCCAGCCAGGGGGTAACATTCTGCATGTCTGTTGTGTACACCCACATGTGCGTGAGACATCTGGCCTCTTCTTTTCTGCAATAAAGAATAATAAAGGCCACAAGATGTTTACATACTTTCTCCCCTTCGACCCCAAGCCTGAGGGTGCTATTTTACAGTGATTGCTGTATCCTGTTTCAATTGGGTCTGTGACATGTAAAGCAGCCAGGCAACGACCTTGAATGAGAAGAGACGTGGTAGCCCCAAATATTTGTTTCCAGTGCTATTTAACACTCACTGTTTGCCCTAAGATAGCAAGTCAGCTTTTCTTCTGGTAGTTTCCATTTAGAAGCTGGCCTGCAAGAAGCTCCCATTTAAACCTGATCTGATGTAAAGAAGCAAGCTGAGCCACGGAGAGGCTGCAGATAAAGTGAATGCATTTTTGGTGCCAAGAACAGCTTTGACAGGATCTGCATGCCAAATCCTCCTGCGTCCTCATGGCTTGGAGGGGAAAAAGATTTAGGTGGTTGGTTAAGACTCGCCTTTGAAGAACTGCTTCAGAAAACAGTCAACTTGTTTTGCTGTTGCAATGTGAATTCAGAGGAGAGGTTATCACCGATAGAGGATCGGATGGTTTAGGCTCTGAACACCTGGGCAACACTTAGTGAAGGAGGAGAAGAAGGAGCTGCTCGTGTTGTGCAGGGTTTTGGTACCTGCGTTTGAGTGTCGTGTGCTAGGAACTCAGATTTGCTGAGGTTCAGGATCTGTCTTCTCGGATGCTTTTTTTCCTCAGGAGTGCGTGCATGAAGTAGTTAATTAAATTTTCCCTTGGGCTTGGATTTGGGATGGAGGGGTATGTGAACTACCTCCACAGCTTGGGATGGTATTCACATTTGGCAACAGCAAAATAAACTGAGGTTAAGGAATTACTATTGAGGCAAATCTGATTTGTACAGCTGAAACTGTTGGCAGAAAGTCTCTGCTTAGGATTAGGGGTTTTGACAGCTATTGATCTTTATTAGGTAAATTCTGCCTCAAACACTTAGTGATCTTGTTAATGAAATTTTATCAGTGATTTTTTTTTTCATTACCCTCAGCATAATACTGGTTTTGTCTACTGAAGATTTTCTCTCAAACAGGGGCTTTTAAGACCTAGTCCTCAGATCTCGTTCAACCCCAATTGATCTGAACTGATTTCCCATGAAATAAGTCCTTTTTCCACGTAGAAAATGAAATCCAGGGAAAGTGACTTTCCTCAATACCCTCTATAATGTTATAATTGCCACTAATCTGTAAAAATCATAACCAAACCACATCATAGTTGCTAAAACTTTGTGACTGAAACAGTGGCATCCAATGCTTAAAAACATGAGCTACCACAATGTAGGTCAGGTCAGTCTTTTTGCCCCAATAGCGTGCCTGCTTCTGCTTCATTTCTCTTGCCCAAAAATAGCTAATACTTCTGGTTGTTAGGGTACTTCCAGAGATGCAGAAGGAATGGATTTAAAATCTACTACAACTGACGTGGATAAGTGTCAAATCTATTTTTGCATTTGCCCTCACAGGTATTTTTAGGATGGCTTTGCTTTGGATTGGAACCTACTAAGAAACTGTGTCATAACCATGGTCAGAAGTATAAATCCTTACAAAAAAATTTCCCCATCAAAAACCTGATACTCTCTCACCTAGGGGGAAACAAACAAACAAAAAAAATTAATTGACCAAACCTTCTTGTGAGCGCTGTAAGCTCAGGCACTAACTTTCTTCCTCAAGTTTCAAAGTATTTTGATATTTTTCAGTTACTGTATTAGGACCTCCCAAATATCCAATCTGGAATAAAATTAAACAGCCCCTATCCATTTTCTTCTGGTATCTGGACAAACAACAAAATTTGGGAAGTATTTACTGGTGTATGTGTCAGGAATTCGGGGTAGTGACTGCTGTTTCAAGAATTGCCTTTATTTCTTACGCACTTTGAGTAGTTGGTATTTTCATGATACCTTATGACAGCATGTTACCTTACTGACCTCTTTTGGCACAACACACTAATTCCTTAATTATTTTCAATCTCTTTTTAATACCATTAGTGCAACTAGCATGTTCTCTACTGCCAGTGGAATTGACCAGTGATAATCTTAAAATAGCGTAGCCTGACTGTGCCTGCTGTCTATTTTGCCATCTATTCTTTCTGTGGGCCTCTCAAAATTGGGACAGGTAAGTGTCACAAACCCTGGCTGTCAGCTGGCATGGGAACAGTCTAGTTGCTCATCACAGCTACAGTGAGTGAAATTAGCTGTGCCATGAAAAATGTCACCTGGCCTGCTAGTGATTAATTGTGCAGCTGTGCCCCCCAAAGCTGGGCAGTATTCCTATGTGTATGAGGCACACAGATATTTTTGTTCCACTGTGTAGGTGCTTTAATTTCTTCTAACTTAATCAAAAGTGAAATGTAACAAGTTTTACCTGTCTCCAGGAGGAAAAATGCAGCTAATATTTTTCTGTCATTCAGGTTTGTCGGTTTAGGTACTCATTTTCTGAGATCAGGCTCAGTTTGATCGAACTTCATTAATTTCTTTTACATAATATGCTCGGACACCTCAGTGAAAGGTGCTTTCTTGTATTGTTTTTTTTAATAACAACTGTTGCTTTGTTGGGTTTTTTGGGTTGGGGGTGTGTGTTTTGTTTTGGGGTTTTGGGTTTGTTTTTTGTTTTGTTTTGTTTTTTTTTTAATTGCAATGTTTACAAGAGTGGCACAGCTGGGAGGTTTTGGAGCATCACCAAACTGGGTCATCAGAAAGCCTCAGGATCAGTGTCCTAGGAGGTTGTAGTGAGGTGGGCTCTGGTTTCTTCAGTCAAGTAACAAGCAATAGGGCGATAGGAAATGGCCTCAAATTGCACCAGGGGAGGTTTAGACTGGTTATTAGAAAAAATTTCTTTACTGAAAGGGCTGTCAGACATTGGAACAGGCTGCTCAGGGAAGTAGTTAAGTCACCATCCCTGGAGGCGTTCAGAAAAACGTGTAGACGTGGGCCTTCAGGACATGGTTTAGTGGGTATGGTGGTGTTGGGTTGACAGCTGGACTTGATGATCTTAGAGGTTGTTTCCAAACTTAATGATTCTATTCTATTCTAATTAGCACCTCTCAAGAGGAGGTGCCTGGACAAAATTCACTCTGCTGTCACCTCTGTTGGCTTGGTGCTATGCAAATAAAGAAAAAAAGTTACTGCGGGTTGATGATATGTCAATTTTGCATCAGTAGAACAAAAATAACAAAGGGAAAGGGTCACCTCGGAGCAATTTACTTCAGAAGAAAAAGACTCTATCTCTTCTAAGACACCTGCTGCATCTCTCAACTTTTAAGATATTTTGTTGTTTTTCTTCAGGGTAAGATTGCCTAGTAGGAAGGGACTGGATCAAATTAGACTGTGTTCTACCCATGTGTGCTCTGGCTTTTCTAGTATGACAGGCTTTGGTCCAAGCTGACCCCTGGGTAAAGGGTGACAAAATCTGAAGAGGAGGAAGTGTGGGAATGTCTCAGCAGCAGACTGTACTGGGGAAGGGCTCACTTTGGCTGCTTTGGTTTTGTGGGACTTCTCTGAAAGGGAAGGATCAAAAATCTGCTGTTCCGGCTGTTGTATCCAAAGCACTGGCAAGGATATTGCCCCCTCTGGTTCACACACACATTCATTCCTGACGGCACGTAAGAGCAAGAAAAAAGCTGTGAAAATGAGCTGCTTTCATAAAATCAAACTTGTAAATTCATCTCCTCCAGAAGTCCAAAGCATGATGGTGCAGTGTTGATCGCTGTGTCCTGTGAAAAGATGTCTTTGTTCTTCATAGTGGTCTGGAAGCCAAAGGTTAAAGGCTGAATTCTTCTTGCGCTTTTTCTTGGGATGAATCTCACCCAAGAGGTCAACCCCATCCAGGCTTTGTGTCGGAAGCCCTTGCAAAAAAGGATGAGCTCAACTTGAGAATATGTGAGGAAAAGCCATGAGATAAATGATTAATGGGACAAATATGAGGGAGAAAGATTGTTTTTAATATCTAGATCATTCTGACATATGAACAAGGCACCTGCTTGTTCATTTAGGTTTCCTTTTTTAATGTAATACCTAGTAATGGAGGGAAAACTGTTCAGTCTCACCAAGCATGTTATCGCACCCCCCTGCAAGTGTTCCCAGAGTACAGTGTCTCCCCTCCAGCACCACTCTAGACCCTCACAGAAAAGCCCTGGGTCTTTGAAGTTCTTGGTGCACCATCTTGATAATCAGAATAAGGTCTCTCTTTTTGTTTGTTTGTTTGTTTCACAACTGGAATGGCACCTGTGCCACTTAAATGCGTTAGAAATGGCTCTTTTCACTGAAAGGAAGACATAACGCTGGGGCTCAGCCACCATCGCTCGAGTCCAGCCTTTCTGCTATCTTTGGGCTTGACTGTCACAGCCTTCCCAGAAGAGATTGTGTGTGTGTCTAGGTAAATGATGTGCAGGTAATTGAAAGTCTAAGATTTAAATCTAGAACTAAGCTAATGTTTGAATTCCTATAAGCTGTCTGTGCAGGCCAATCTATTTTGGATTAATAGCAAGTGATATTTGAAGGTGGAACTTCGCACCTTAGTATTTATTGCTAACTTTTTTGCAATAACTTCATCTATTTATTTATTTGTGGTGGTGTGGTGTCTCAGGCTTGGACCACAATAATAAATCTGTCCCATCCTCTGAAAATATTTTAGTGTGTTATTTCTGGAAGTGGTCCTTGGGGTAACCCTGTAACGAAGGCACTCTAATTTTCTGCCCATATGGCTTTCTGGTGAACAAACTGTCATGAAATCAAAATAAAAGGTCTTCTAGAATCATCAAAATGTATTTAGGGAGAAGCTTTTTACCATCTTGGAAACAGGACACTTGCCAACTGCATCCACTAACAGCTGCTCTGAACTTTTTATACAGCATTTTCTGAAAATGGTGTATTAGGTTATGTAGGACTACGCATTCTTATGCAAGTTCTGATTTTTCAGAGCCAAAGTAAATGGTTATGGTGAGATTCAGCATACTAAATTAGCAAGTTGAGTACTATAATGCTCCATTAGCTAGTAATGCAGCCCCTTTGTATTAAGCCTAGAGCTGGAATTCAATAAAGAATTGTAATGAAAAGGATAGTTTGGAATAGGTAATGTTTTTATATCATAACATTTTCCTTTGCCTTATGAAGTTGTATCTTACAGGCAGCATATTCACATCGAGGCAGCTGCCCACATCTATAGGAAACTGAAACAGTACTGAAGTGGTTAGCCCCTGTTTAAGAAAAAGTGCACGTGTGCATATATTAAAAAAAAAAAGCTTTTATATATAAATATATTTATATGTCTCAGCTGCCATAACACTCCAAGAAGTCCAATTGTGAAGTTTTTAACTGAATTTAGTCTGGAAGTTCAGCAAGTCCAGAGGCTATTGAACCGAATGCTGATGTGCTGGAGCCTCATGACTTTCTGAAAACTGAATCTCAAACCAGGTTCATGGCTTCACTTTCTCTTAATGAGCCCTGTTATTACAGAACAAGAGAATAAAAGGCACTGTGAGACCAGAAGGCACTCAGTGCGTTTTCTGGAGTGTCCAAATAGCAGATAGTCATTCAGGGCAACAGTGAGCCAAGGACTTTTTGTTAGCACTTAAAAATAATAGTAAGGATGGTCACAACACAGTGAGAGGCACTGTTTGTGCTGCTCTTCAACTTTCAGCTTATTGGTTCATATTGATTAAAAAAATAGAGAGTTTGATTTTCTTTGATTTGGGCATCTTTTGGTAGGGAGTATTTTTGATCAACATGACAGTTTGCTTGAAAAGTCTCTGCAGATAGGAAGACTGAGATGATTATTGAAATCTGGGGAAACGGAGACCAAAACCTTACATCGAGTCTTATGGAAAGTCACAATTGTCTTTGTGTGAGTTTTAGTGTGGAATGGCTTATGATTTTTTTTTTTTAAGCTTTTCGGGCTAGCGGTGTTGGGGCACCCTCGTCATCATCAGCCTGTACAGCGCGGTGAAGAAGATGGCTCGAGGCTGGTGCTTCATCTTGGCTGACCAGACCAGCTCCTCTTCTAGCCGTGCGGTGCGGAGAGAGCAGTTTCAGGTGTGCCAGTTAGGAATGAAGTTGTTCCACCAGTTCTACACACAGAAGTGTACAGAAGGCACAGTATGAAAGACATCCTGGGACCCTCTCTGTGGTTTTTATCACTCCTTTTTGATGAAACAACTCTTCTAGGCTTTCAGGCTCTCAAATGAACCTAGTTTTGAATTTTTAGTTTTTAATGTTTTCTAGATTTGTTTTTTAACCTAATGAATTAAATATGCTATGGAAAAGTGAGCAGAGCTTTTGTCCTTAGCCCAGAAAAGCGTACTGTAAGCTTACAAGAGTGCTCTCCAGGCTGATGGGTAGATAATATATTGGGCAGGTGCTTGTCAACAAACTTTGTTAGCAGTCATGAGTTTCCTAACTCCAGCCCTAAGTTTCTGTAGCTGTAATTTGCTGTTGTTGTACCTTTATAAGCCTTGGGGCAAGGTATTGTGTGTAGGACAAATACTGCTCTATGTCCTTGCAGATGTCTGTCATTTGATTAACTTATGGTGTTTAATCAGTCTTGGCTTGAAGGACAGGTCCTAGTCAGGTGATGTTGTCAAACGTACAGTCAGAGTCCTTGGGGAAGAAAGAGGAAGAAAAGGGCAGGTTCTTCGTTGTTTCTCTCCTGCCAACAGATACAGAAAAAACACAGCACATAAAACACATGTGAAAGTCTTAAGCATGTTCTCTATCACTCTTGCTCAACAGATGTTTACACAGGTCTGTTACCTATTGAGCATTTGTGCTACATTATTTCCTTTGAAAGTAAGTCTTTAATTATCTTGTAGCTTCAGAAGAGACCAGAGATTTGTTTTCAATATCTTTGTCAAAGCATGCTGGCTGCCAGTTAAAGTCCTCGGATAACTGGAGGTATAAGCAGAGAGGACAAAAGATTCTGTGAACTCGTATACCACCTCATGTGGGCTGCAAAGTGTAAAAGGAAACAGGGAAGAGATTCAGAAGCGAGTTGTGGAAAAAGAAAATAAAAAAAGTAGTCAAGTCAGACAGAAAACGAGCGGGAGATCCCCACTGCAGATGGGGTTCCCCTTGGGTGCCTGCCTGCTCCTGCAGAGCGCTGGCAGCGCTCAGCGCTGGTGTTGGCAGCCTGGTGTTTGTCTGCAAGAAGCGGCACTGCAAATGGAGAATTCTTGTCAACGAATTAGATAATATCACCATTGAAATGTAGGGAAGACCAGCGTGTACCTGTTCCAGCCGCCAAAAAGCTTCACGTTGACAGCTTTGTGGCCGTTGAGCAACAATACTGAGAGTCAACAATCTGGGCAAACTCCCAGTTTGCAGCCTAAGGGGACTTCCACCTTTAACTCCAGTGTTCCTGATTTTTTTTTTTTTCCCCATTATTTAACCAACTTCTATTCTGACAATGTTTAAATAACCAACTATTAAATCATAAATACAGACTGTCATTTCAATAAGTCTTGTTATTTAGAACAACTTTGTCTAGAGCCTTAAGGTAAATATCCACTGAAATAACAATGGAATATCTTATTTCATTAAAACCTTCAAATTTAAAAGAAAAACAACAAAATCTGACTTTTTAGATTGTACTAGATGTAGAGCCATGAGGGTAACTCTTATGAAGGGGATTTCTAGGAAGGAGAAACTAAGCAATGAAATTGAAAAAGCAGTCAAAATTTTAGAGGGTAACTTTCTATTTGAGGTGCCTTGATTTTGATCCCAGACTGAGACAGTCTTGGGAAAACTGTGCTATGACAAAAATACCCTAGGAATGTTAAACTGTCTGCATCTGTATGTTTAAGTAAATGTAAAAATTCACCAAATCACTAGTTGCTCTTGAAATGTCTATGCATGTAATGGATGAAGAGGATTTGGAATAACCTGGAGAGGTTGATGTTTGCATAGCAGGAGGGAAGATGGGATCCAGATCAGAATAAAAAGCAAAACTGAGAGCAAGACATGCATGAAACTGTATGGACATAAGACTGAAATATTGCCCAAATTAGACAAAAAAAAAATCTCATTTTATTATAGCTCAGAGTTATGTGGATGGTGAATTATTTGAGCTAAAACAGGCTCATTTATGCAGGATACCACCAAATAACCCATCTTCAGTGTTACTTGTGTATCTATGGGGGTTGTCATGCCTTGTCTTCACGGGACAGGAGAAAATCACCGTGCATTCCTATGGGCACCACTTGGCACTTCTGAAGGGGCATAAGAAGTGGTGCAATACGTTAGGAATACATATTTTCAAACTCAAATATTTCAGTGTGCCTTGAATTTTTTTACGTCTGGTCTGTTCGATGTTTTTTATATAAACCAGCAGTCACAAATATAGAGGCAGGGAAACGGGGAAACGTCAGGCTTCTGTGTGGATTATATTATCTCGCTTTGTATTTGCTTGTTTTTTCTTGGCAAGAAATCTTCAGAAGAAATATAGTAATGTGTGTAGGTGAGGCACCAACAATAACCAACGTGCCTCCTGGATAGAAAACGTAGACTACCTTTGACAGCCCTCCAAGATTTATGCTCCCAGCCAAATGAGTGGTGTTCCAATTAAAGCAAAAAGCTCCCTTGGCTAGCACACCTCACGGCTGGGGCAGGGCCCCCGAATTGCGCAGCAGTGCTCGGTGGCCTGGGCAAGTGTCGCAGGCAGCCGGCGGGTGGGTTGGTTGGGTTGGGGTTGGGTTGGGGTTGGGTTTTTTTTTTGGGGGGGGGGGGGGGGGTGTGGTTTTTTTTTTTTTTTTT
>JAVJGG010000048.1:20455094-20468806 GCA_035590195.1 Aviceda cuculoides
CCCCCCGGTCTGGCCTTGGTGGGGAAGAGGTGCCCAGTTCTTAATGCAGTTTGGCATTTGAAGGCAGAGAAACTGTACTGAGACTCCAGAGATGAGGAAGGTGCCGCCTTTGGACACCTGAACGTGGACGCGTCGGTGCAGAAATGCTTCTTCCTTAAGCCTTATGATGTGACTTGAGCATTTACTGGTGGCGGGAGCCATAGCTGGACAAACACATCTTTCCACAAATATTTATCTGAATACTTACAAGTGCTTTGTTTTTACTTGAGTCCTGTTTGTGTTTCCTTTCAACAAACACCCAAGCAAGCAGTATTACTTGCAGGAATATACTTGGGAACTTTCCATTTTTAAGTAGTGATTGGAAAGAGTTCACAGAAAGCAAGACTTGATCTCAGAAATGCAGCATTTGCAGAGTAAAAAAAAAAAGGTTGCTTAATTATCTGAATAGAAAAATCAACATGTTCTTGTGTGCATTTTCAAAATACCTTATATTTTATGTGTGGATCGTGAATTATCTGCTGGATAATTATAAAACATGATTTTTGTTTAAAAATATTTAATGTGTAAAAAAATCTGCTAACAAGAAATTATTGTTCTTGTTTCATACACTTATTTTGGATTATCCACATAGTTCTGAAATCCACTGTTTAATAAATGGGTATCTTGAAACATCAATGCCATCTTCCCCATGTGAGCAAAGCTACTTCTGCTGAAGCTAAAGACCTGTTCTTAGATGTTAGTAGTGGGTTTATATAGTTTTAATATGATTCATAGACATCAACACAACAAGAGCCACGAGAGGGCAACACTTCTGCACACCCTGTACAGGGAGCTGGGGTTTGGCTGGCTTTCCCCCCTCCCAGTCTCCATTCCAAAAACTCCAGGGCAGTGCAGCTTTTGGGGAAGAGATTAATCTTTCTCCATTAACAGTGCACCTAAAAAGAGTATTTTTTCACAGGCTGCCTACCTGCGCTTCAGAACTACGTGCAGTCCCAGTAGCAACTGATGAAACTACTGACAGGAATGTCTAATTGGAGAAATATTCAATTATGTTCTAATTCAAGTGGGGCTTTTTAGTAAAAAGAGTCCAAATGAACAGTGTATTCTATTCACACTCCCAGCATGGGAGCAGCCTTGGCACAAAAATGAATAAATAATTAAAGGTGGTTTTGCAGTCCAGATTGGTCTGGATTTCAGCTAATTTTCTGCTTTAAACACTGCTTTAGATCTCTTACATTTTTTTCTGAATATTATTTGAATTGCAAATCACTGAATCTTCTGAAAGGATCTACTCACTTCAAAGATTTTAGAAGTTAGGCTTATTCTTCTTCTGCAGGTCACTTGGTTGAATTATTTTGAACAAAAACTGTCAGAAAATAGCCTTAAATCTCAAAAGAATTCTTGACTTTCCATGCTTCTCGGAGGTTTTCACTTCTTCTTTTTCCATAAATCTGTAGGTGAGGAGCCTAGCTCCGATTCTCCAGAAAGAATCTAACAAAACTTTTTCTTAATGAAAACAGGTTGGTTGGTTTTTTGGGTTGGTTTTGATTTTGCTTAATCTAGTCATAAGGCCTTTTAAAAAATAACAGTTAAAACTATAGGTCATACTGTGTTGAGAAGCAGATTATTCTGGGTTCTTTTTATTTAAAAACAAAAGTGTAGATTTATTTATCTTCCTCACTTTTATGAGAACCATAATTTACTGGCTTTTTACAAATTTTTTTGCTGTGTACAAAAATACCAGCCCACAAGTTTGATTCTTTTCCTTGACTAAAGTGCTGTTTTACTGACTTTCCTCTGACTTCCTAGAGATACCTGCCTTGATGGTTCCACTATGTTCCTTTTTGAAATCAACAGTTTTCCAGCATTTTCAGCAAAACCACTATTTATCTGAAAAGCTTAATCTGAGCAGTGTTGGACAGCTTGCAGAGTTGAGTATTGCAGGACAACTGCAGGGTGGCTCCCTTCCCTGCCTTCCCCCATTCCCGCTGGTGACCAGTGGGATGCCCAGTGCCTCTGGGATGGCAGAGGTGCTGTGCCAGCCGGCCCCGATGCTGCCAAGGCCACGCGTGCTCCCGTACCTGCTCCGTAGGGACGAGCCCCTGGAGAACTCCCTCCGTGCCGGCAGCGGTGTGGCTCTTGGCCAGATCCTCTGGGATCAGGAGGAATACATCCTGTAAAGGGGACATTGAACATCTATCAGTCTATAAGCAATAAAAGGCAGACTTTTTTTTTTTTTTTTACATTCTTAAACCTGGTAGTTGAGGCTCGTTATCTCTGGAGTAGACTGCAAAAAAGCAGTGATGGCTTATCAGTTCATGGAAAGAAGAGGGACTCAGGCAAAAAGTTTTGTTGGGTTTTTTTTTTCTTTAAATTAGAATTTGTACCACCTTTGTAAGCACGATTGGGGAAGGGGGTGTAACAAATTTTGAGCTATGTGAAATTGTACCAATTTACATTTTCTAGTAATTGAATGATTAACATGCAGCAAAAGAAGTAATTGCAAACTGCAAGTAAAAGGGGGGGGGGGGGAATCTGTGGGAAACAAAGACTCTTTGTGGGATCTACAAGAATAAAACAGTTTGTTTAAACCAGTTGGGCAGGTTAAATGTAGAGATGCCCTTTCTTTCAACAAGAAATCCCCTGGAACTATCAGTTGCTCTTAAACCTAGACAGTGAGTCATTGTCCGCTGGATAAACAAAGTAAAAACGCGGTTGTGAACATCATGATCAGAACAGTTTTGAGAAGAGCCTGGAGCTTCGAGGACTGAGATCTAGGTGACAAACCGTGATCCACCTCCAGCCTTACCTTTTCAGTAGCTCCCAGCTTTTTCCAAGAGGGTGGAGAAGTTCTCTCTCCCGAAGCACCGTATTTTAGTACCTACCTGACTGGCACTGAATCAGGTATGCACTGGGGGGGCAGAAATGCCTGTGGAGACTTTTTTTTAAGTTGAAGTGAAGGTTTCGCAATTACTCCAGCTGTATGTTCACTAAATGTCTCCTGATGTTTACACAGTGAAAACAACTTGTATTGTACGCTAGCACAATGGTGCTGAATGGAAAAAAAAAATATCTCCAAATGATTTTCCCATCTCAAAAGTGGTCTACTCTTATCTGAAGCCAGCTGGTTCCTATTAGTTAATTAGTATTTAAGTCTGGTGATAAAAGTGTGATGGAAAGAATAAGCTGTGCATTAGCAATCTTGGTTTAGCTCCTGGTAGGTACTCTAACTTGGAGAGAATACAAAAGTAGGGTCCGGTAACAAGTTGCTTAAGAACTTCTGCCACTTCTCAGGTGGAGAACACTTCTTGGCAAAAGGACAGGCTGTTCTTACTCAGGGTGCCTTTTTAAGAGCTAGATTACAAGCAGAGAGGCTATTTCTAGTCCAAACTACACAGTCTCTTTAATCCATACTGACGGACCTAGGAGAAATGAAAGAACATCTGTCAGAAGAGCTGTTACATTGGAAAAATAGGAATATGTGCATTTATTTCTCTGCAAACTTTTTTTAAAAGACTTCTGCTTGTTACTGCAATAGAGTCAGGAAACTGAGAACTTTCTGACTGAACCAGACACTTCAGCACAGCACATGAGTTCGTCCCTACCTTGAGGAAGGAGTTCTAGTCCGTAGAGCTCCCGCCAGCGCCCGAAAGCATCTATTGAAAACAAGCGGTGTGGTTGTCTAATAGGTGCACTCTGCACAGGCTCTGGACAAATCTTCCAGTAAAGAGTCTGCTTCTAGGCGGTACCTATTATCAAAAAGGTGATCTTATTTTAGCAAAAGAGAGGCTTAGGGTAAAAATTGTGACAATGGAAAAGACTGGATTGTCTCCTTTTCTCACAAAAAAGAAATTCTAATGTGCATGGAAGAGTAAAGAATAAAACATTTCATATTGTTGCCCAAAATTTCTTGCCAATTACTGGTGGCAAGAAATTTGGTTCAGAAAGAAAAAAAAGTTGCTAAAATAAGGGAAAAGAAGCATTGTTGAAGTATTCCACGTTTGTTTTGAGCAGCATGGGTGTTATCTCTCCATTCCTGATTCATCAGTCACCTTGAGACAAAGAGCTCGGAAACATGTGTTTGACCCTCTGTATTTATTTTTAGTTTAACTTTTATGACAAATCCAACCCTGAAGAGAGTAGATCACAAGTCTGAGCAACTACTGCAGTGAGATTTTGCTCAAAGTATGTGTTGGGTTAATGGAACACTAATTTAATAAATTCCGCCAATGGATACCAGAATAATGACAATAAAAACTCAATATGAAAAGCTGTTCTCAAACTCCAGGCATGACAGTCTTCTGAAGAAATAAACTCCTCCTCTACCCTACCCAAATTGTATGGTGCCATTAAAGATTTATCTCTTCTTGTGGCTAGGTATTAAATTATAAAGGGAACACTGGAGCACATTATGTAAAGACTGAAGCTACTGTTTCAGTGTCTCATTTGGGCACTGCTCACCAGCTGATTTACTTATGCCCAGTGCCACATGACATAAGAGGATATTGGAGAGACAAGAGGGTTTTTCCTTGGTGCTTGTGACTGGTTACAGACACACCAAAAAAAGTTTTCTGAGACCCAGAGATGTGCTAGTCTCTCTTAGACATTTATTGGCAGCTGAGGTGAAAAGATTTTACTTTTTTTTACTTTGAAATAGCAATGGTGAAGTGTTTGAGAGGATGCACCTTTTTTTTTTAATTTGGTGGAGACAGAAGGCACAATGTCAAATGCTTTTAGCATTTTTCTCCTTGCTTGTAGAGTAGCTAACAGTAGCCCATATGATAACGAGCTTTGTAAAAGCCGTCACCTTCACTAGGTGATGTTTTCTTCATAATTGAAGGAAAAAGAAAATTTAGTATGTGTATACTGTTAAAAGAAAAATCCCCCCCAAAAAACAAAACCACCATACCACCCACCCCTCAGAAAACCCCTCTGAACATGTTTTCCTACTGACTTGAGAACCTGAGTTCTCCTCTACTGGCAGTGTTAGTCACCATAACAATTAAAGCAATATGAAAAAGTAAATTATAACTTGTTTGTTTTCAGATGCTGATGTTGAGGGAAGACCACGGAACACTCAATCAGATTTTGCCAGGCATAAGTCTTTAGGGTCAATACTTGGCAAGCTTACAAACCTCCCTGTGGTTTAGGTGCTAGACTAAATTAAACTCTAATTTAGGATCAGTTACCTTCATTGAGAGCTGCTGGCTCAGAAAATCCAAACTGGGGACTGCTTTTTGGAGGTAGTTAAGTAAGGATGCTGTAGGCAGTCAAAATTGTTTCAGTGCAGACCATGTCTGGCCAACGCATAAGATAAGTGTAAGTAGAATTGCAGGATTAATCACGAAAAGGGCAGAACAGCAGCATGTTTGGGCTTTCTTCCTTCTAGCTCTATCTTGCTAAAAGTTCATATGCTACTTCTGTGGTTCTACTTCAGTTGGAGGAAATAAGATATTATACTCCCAGTACCACACTCTTAAAATCACAAAATTTTCCATTTCTCTGCCACTTGTGTTTGGGAAATGCGCTAATCGCCTCCTGCAGTTGTGCGCTAGGGCTGTTCTGTTGGCAAGCGCCAGCCTTTGGGCTCTTTAATGAGGTGAAGAGAGCTTCCTTCGGGGGTAGAAGGTATCTTTATCGCCCACTAGAGCCAGTAAGATCTGAGATAATACACAATATTATCATCTGTATATAGATGATATACAGGGCTATTCTTTGCCTGATGGAGAAACTCATGATGGGCATGTGGTAGATGTTCTGCATATCATCTTATACATCAGTGACTAGTTGAATGTCTTGTGATTATTTTTCTTTTGGATGCTTAACTGTTATATAGCAACTAAATGCAGTGTTGGTCTGAAAAACAGCAAAAGCCAAGAATTCGTGTTGCCTGATCCTGTTTTTACTGATATTTCTTGTGGCATGGGGTGATTAACCTATTTTTGTTGGCTCACTTTCCTCTTCTGTGAAGTGGGCATAACTCTCAATACCTGTACTATTCCATAAGGATGTTCTAAAACTTGGGTAAAGTATTAACTGAGATGACTTGTGAAGCATATGAAGATTTACTGCTGAGAAGTGCTATATTTACTCTAGACATTAACTTTTTGAAGACTACTTGTGCTTATTAAGATGACAAGCCAGCGAGTTGAAGATTAAAAAAATAGGAACAGAGGTCCTGTTGACATGCATTTGCCTACAAATCAGTAGGAAGGAATAGAACAACTAAAGAAAGCACTTAAATAAAACCAAATTTGTCATTCCCTAGTGTTTCACTAGATATCAACATCTACTTAGAGCTTCTGTTAGGCTAACTTTTCAGCAAAATTGTAATGTTCCAAAAGCTTGCAGGAAGAAATAAGTTGCCGTAAGATGAGATGGATCTTTGTCCCTAAACTTCACAATTTTATGCATGTGAAAAGTAGTTCCCTTCTTGCTGCTTTACCAGAAAATGCTTGTTTGCATCTCTGGCAGTTTTGAACCGTTTCTGTTTGTGACCCAAGTTTTGATCCAAAACTTTATCTGAGTGCCATCATTCCAATACAGACCTTCTTGTTAACTTTTTTCCCAGTGCTTTCTACAGTATTTTGCCTTTTTGCGCTTTTTTCTCACCACTTAAAAGCCATTAGTTTGAAACGGTTACTCTTCCAGCTGAACAGATGCAAGCATCACATGAAAGCTCCGAGGAATGTTCCATGGCAGCATCTGGTGCTTCGCTTTAAAGTTTATTTTTAACATGAATTAGTTATGAATGTTCATTTGTAGCTGAAATGCTGCCTTCTCAAAGCAACGCAATTAGGTCCGGCCCTTCAACAGGAGGGGAGAAAAATATGATGAGGTGTGGTTTCCAGGTAGAGCTGTCAGTGCCTTTGCTTTGTTATTCATCACATGTTTGTGCAGTGGTGCCTATCTGTGTATTTTCTATGCTAACACTTTCTTTGAAGTCAGGTTGTGTCACGAGAGCTGCATCTTCAGAACCAAATCGTGTCAAAAGCTCTGGTGAACTGTTTTGTTTGGGTTTTTTTGAAAGTGTTTCTTTTTCTGGTTTACAGTCTCCTTGTTGAAGAAAATTCGGTGCCTTTAATAGGAAATTATCTCCTTCATCATTTCAGCGTGACATCACAGTGTCGTCGGAATTGTTGCTACCATTGCCGCGCATGAAACTGTGATGTCACAACGGTAGGTACGATGACCTAAGAGGAGAACTGAGCTCCTGGGAGGCAGGGGCAGGCAAATAAAAAATGGCTTTGCGGCAGTTTGTAGCCCCTGCGGAGTCCGGGGGGGCTTCGGCGTGGCTGGAGCGCGGGGGGGTGAACCGGGGTGGCAGCCGGGGCTGCCGGGGCGCTGCGGAGCTGCTCCCTGCCGCGCTCCCTCGGCCGTGTGATGGAGAGGAGGGTCCTTCCTCCGCCTGGAGCCAAGCGGCAGCTCCCGTCCCTCAAAGGGGAATCCCAGAGCGTGACTTACAGCGGTTTTCCAGTCCTTCGGTGCCAGGGCTGGCGGAGTAGGAGAGAATCTCTAGCCCGTTCTTTCCAGCCGCGCAAAAGGACTGACAGGAAACGTATTTAAGCAGATGTCTTGTGTTTTAACAAAATTTCAGTGAGTCACCCGCATGCCCCTGGGCATTCAACGCACCAGGCAGCTTTCTAATAGCTGCGGCATCTTGCTCACAATCTAATATTATGCACGCATTCCATATAGTTAAGTAAAACCCCCATCCTCAGCTGGGGAAGGCCCGTAACACTTCGCTAACCTTGGTAAATTTGCTGTGCCGCTGAGGACCTGGGGCGAGAACGCGATGCCCGGTACAACCTCAGTCTGGTTTGGTGTTAACAGCCGGAATCCGATTCTGGGCTGGAAGCGGGATCGCTGCAGCGATCTCTGGGGCCACCGGCCTTTGTCGCCTTCCCCTAGCCCGCGCAGACAAAAGGCGCTTTGGGAGCTGCCGGCAGCCTCCGAGGTACGCGGGCCGCTGCGCCCCGCGTTCGGTCCCCCCCCCTTCCTCCCCACGCGCCGCTCGGGGACTGACTCAAAGCGAAGTGAAAGAAGAGCGAGATGTTATCCGGAGTAGCGTTTCAGCTGTTAACGGCAGCAAGCCCTTTTTCTTCTACGGGTGCAAAAATGAACGTCCTCAGCCAGGTCGGTCGCGGTCGTGTTGGGTTTGACAATCCAGGGCAGCAGCTACGGAAGGCGACGGGGCAGATTCTCTTTTCCATCTGGCCTTTTGATACTCGCCCGCATCTTCCTTCTCCTCCTGCCAGTAGAAGTGTGGCACCATGTGCTGCAGCCCCCAGTCAATGCCATCTAATAAATCAATCGCTGACGCTGAATGGAAGCGGTAGAGGAGGACGTGTATCTAGCTAATGACTTGGCTACTGAAAGGTCAGGGAAAATATTTACACGCAACCGTGGCCTGCATAGCCGATAACGAGCGACCCGCCTGCTCGGTCCCAAACTTCTGGCCTGCCACTAAGCCTGGATGTGAAGCTGTGATTTTTACATCAGCAGGAGCAAAGCAAAGCCTCCTCTTAAATATTTGCCTGGATGATTGCAAAACATTTGTTTGCACTATGCTGGGTGTTTCATACACCTGATAACCTGATGTCATGAACTGAAGTGAAACCATTCCTAGGAATAAACCCTAGCTAAATAATGTTATGGAAGCATGAAAAAAAGATTTAACAGTGCTGACTTGTGTGAGAAATAAACAGAAAAACTTATGGCAATATGATGTCTAAACTGAATCTTATACTGTTGCAGAGCTGACCTTGGATTAGTATAATTTGGGGTTTTTATAGGCACGCTTCCCCTGTTTCACACAAACAACTCAATCACTTCCTTTTAAGAGGACTTAATGTTTTTTCCAGCCAGTCTCCCCACTTATTCTGTGAAAATAGTTCCCATCAAATGTCACTTTTACTTATGATTATTATACCAGACTGTCTAAAGAGACTGTTAAGTTTGCTATGCTGCTAAGTGTGTTTATGGAGGGGGATAGCTCTAGAGACTGCTTTGCAAGTGCTGCTGTTTGGTGGTGGTGGTTGTGTTTTTCCTAAGTGGTCTCAAACAATGCACATTGCCTTTTGCACTAAGACGTGTCCTTTTTAGCAGTGTAGTCCATGCACTACGAATAGTTGGTTAAGCAGCCTCAGAACTGGGAGCTATTTCAGGTAAAATCAAGCAGCAGAGGTGTTTCTTCTCCAAGGAGACAAGGCCTCTTAGTTTCACCCTTTGATTAATTTCAGACTAATTGTAGTAGACCTTGAGCCTTGGATAGACTCTTCTCTGAACTGTGTGGAAATACTGCACTGCCTCGGTGTTGCTGAATTTGCTTTCTCAGATTCTCTAGTGTCCTGCGGAAAATTCACACTGAATCTTAAACGGATGGAGAAGTGATCTCGCTTTCACCTACGGTGGTATCAAACCTTTTCTCTTTGAAATCTCAAACTGCTGCAGCCTGTTCCCATATTGGAAATGGAAATCTTGCCATGTGAGAGGATGGCTTGCCCTGCTATGTATACTTTAATTTGCATTGTTATCAAGGAGAGGGAGGAAAGCGTGAAATCAATGTGAAGAACCTGGCTTTTTGAAATCTAGTTTATTGCTGTTCTTGTGAAACTGAAGAGAAATTACTGCATACACATTTGTTTTTTCAAAGTTTCATACAACGTAATATCTGAGGTTACCTGGTTGAATGCCTCATGCCAGTGTTCTTTACTGACAGCAATGGGGAATGAACTTGTGTGACTTTAAGAGCCTCGTTGGTGGAAAACAAAACCACGATCCAGACGAAGCCTTCTTTGCTGTTGAATTGATTTGCTATGGAAGCGGGAACAACAATTCTTTCCTGCATGTTGCTTGTGAGTTCTTCTTGTGTGTTCATGCTGCAACTAGTGAACAGGCAGTGTAACTTACTCTATACAGTGTATTTCTTTGGCTTCGTTCTTTGGTATGAGCCTAAAGGGAGTACCGGAGCTCCTACAGCAGGAGGATGTATCAGAGACAGCAATGTACTTGACATTTTAAGAGATGAACCTGAGTGCACAGGACAGGAACATCTCTGCATTGTGCCTGATTGGGATAGGATGTTATGATGAAGCTGTCAGAATTTTAAATACCTTAGCTTTAATAAACATACTTGAATCGAAGCCTTTTTTTTTTTTTTTTGTATTTGACAGCAATCAGTATCAAACTCTTATTCTAATTCCGAAGATAATTAGGAAACTTGGGTCTGCCGGTTGTTGGGATAGTTAGGAAACTTGGGTCTGCCGGTTGTTGGCTAGGACCTACTTTCTGTTCATACATCATAGCAAGATGCACCATGATGACCTCATGTATTACATGAATTACATTAGCTGTGGAATCTGTTAAACTGTATTACAGAGAAAAGCAATATTATCCACAACATTTATCCTTGTGCCTGTTTGGAAATCAGCTGCTGCTGGAAAATGTTGACTGGGAAAGATATTTTGTGGAAAGGTGTTGGTTTTGGTAAATGAAAATGTAAGAGAATCTTGACTATTTAGAATGAATTATATGAACAAAACCTGCCATGAAAGACTGCCAAAAAAGAATGTCGGCAAGAATCTCAAAAACCCAAATCCCCCGGTGATTTGGGAGTGAATAAGTACGCTTGATTCAGGCAGAGTGGGGATTACAGTCAAGGTTTCCTGCATCACCACTAGAGTCCTGAGTGAAGGGCTGGTTAATAGTGTGTGGTGAAATATGTCCCTCTGTGAGGTTTTCCCTACAAAGCTGAAAAGGCTTAAGTTTCTAACTAATGTAGAATGTGAACACCTTTGATATATGAATTTGAATAAGATACAAGTATGTAATCTCTAACTCTGTGCTGAGGACCAAAGAATTATTTGCTATACTCTTGCAAATGTCCCAACAATCTGCAGTTAGGTCCATTGAAATTAAGTCTGATTCTGAGCAGAAAGACTGTCACTAGAGTGACAATTCTGTTCAAATATCATCAGTTCTTCAACACCCTTTAGCTTTTGACCAGAAGTGTTACAGTTTATCAGAAAGATACGCAACTGGAAGCATCTGTCTCCTGTCATACACGCGATAGGTAAAATTTGAACAGCGTTAACTTGTAGCATGTGTGTTATATGTCCACTGTTCCTTAGAACTGAGGGTCCCAGGTCTGTAGGACAAGTGTTCATCTCCTACGTAATGTGTTCTGACAGCTGGCTGGAAATTAATCCACTTCTGTTGTGTGAGTAACAACAAGCCCTATGTATGTATTTAATAATTAAACTTCATAAGAATTGGCTTGAAAGTAGCAGAAGGTTTTTGGGTTTGGACCCGTTTCCTGAAATGTGCATCTGGGATATTGTTAGTGAATATCTTTTGGTTCTACCTGAGTGAGTTTGCATTAGGAAGCTGTTCTTATTAAGTTTAACTTTTCTCCTCCTTGAAAGATGAGAAGCTGAGGTAAAGGACCGCAACATTCAAGTTGTAGACTTGAATGAACTTCCTTCCCTTTCTTATGCCCTAAAAAAATCTTCTGGCCTTCATTTATTTTGCACCTCATTTGGACTATCTTATCTTCCTTGCCATTTGATATGACTGAAATTCCAAGGATATTAGAGAAGACTCTGCTGGTTTTTAGGTAAGTGACTTGCCAAGACCTTTTCTCTGCTGTTCTCGCTCTACATCAGTATTGTCTGGACTAAGTTTTATTTATCAACTACAAAGAGGTCCTGATGCAGGTTTCCACCCTGTCTAACATATACTTTTTCAGCTCTCAGAATGATACCTCCCTTTATACTTAATGGAGAAAGAAAGAGGGATTCATCTTTCTCTACAAATCTAGAAACCAGAGTGCTCTGAACTCAGTTCCATCTCCTGGAGGCAATGTCTAAAGAAAGAGAGGATGAACTCAGTTACTCAAGTTAAATGCCTGAAGGTAACAATCCCATAATACCACTGACTTCAGTCACACCGACTTCAGTGAGAGTTGAGAGTATTAATTAGCACCTAAGAAAGTACTCGGGTCTTCGAGAGCTCCATCTGCTATTGAATAATTGAGATAACCAGCAACTACCCTGCAGCAAACAAGACTTACTTTCAGAGCACTTGTACTTTTCAGGCGTTTTCTTTTTCCTGTGGGAAGTACAACCTATTTCACAAAAGCGACCTGGGCTAGATTTGCTGCGAAGACCGATGCGACCAAGCATCAGCTCTGCAGCCACCACCAAGCCACAAGCACTGCTAGAGGCAAGGTCACTGCTGGCATCGCTTCCCTCTGCTGCTCCCTTCTGCCTCTCGCGCGGTAACTGGGGAAAAAAAGACTTTTTCCAAGGATCTTATAGTCTAGTGAATTTTAAATGAGCTACAGGCTATATAGTGTTTAAAACTGGTCTGAATGTCCACCATAAATTTCACCTTACACATAAGCATCTAAAGGATTTATTTTTTCTTACAGCTTAAGAGTTGTCTTTAGGAGAGCTGGGGGTAAAATGGGTTTATAAGCAATGCTGTTGCCGCTGTTAAGCTGAGCCTTGCAGGCTGCCTGGAGGAGTGGTGGTGAGTGTAGGAAAATGAAGCCAGTTTTTTATAGCTGTAGTGAACTTTAAATGAGAATTATTCCTGTGAGCAAAGCATTTTCTTTAAGGAATAGCTCTTGTCTAGAAGTGATACACTAGGCTTCGTTCTGCCATTGGAGGCTTAGCAAAAATCTTTTTTTGGCGATTGTCTTCTGGTTCATGGGGCTGTGGTCCTCTACTGTAGGCAGGGCCATTCCCGATGGCATTGCTTGGGCAATCCAGACGGTGCCTCTGGGATTTATGCAGCCAGGCTTTTGTGCACAGCCGCTCCCACTTTTCAGCAACTATGCATGCTGGAAAGACTGCAAGAAGAAAGAGGGAAGTATGTTTGAGATGTTTCTGGTTTTCTTATTATGCAGTAAAGTGAGTACATATGAGTGTGCGCATTACCAACAAGGTGCATGGATTAATTACTGATAAAGAGGTTAAGGGTGATAATGCAAATGATCCCGTCTAGTGACTCTGCTGTCTGAGGGTTGATCAACAGTTTTACCTGTTCATTTGGCTTCTGCGTTCAGTGATCGAATGCCTGGCAAGCATACAAGTGATCATCGTTTCTGTGTGCGTGCTACAGCCAGCTTACTGGATTTATTTTTTTTATGTTGTTTGACTGTGTTCCCCAGTATGGGTTTCCTTACTGCCACGCAAAGGTGTTTTCATGTGTATCTGAAACGGGGCTACCCTCTAACCGTTCTGAGCTAGTGAAACAAAAAAGGAAAAGTAAGAAAAGCTAGCTGTCGTCTTCTCTGTGAGCACGTGGAGGTGTTTCTCCCTGACGGGCAGCAGCCGCCTGCATGGAGACGGTAGTACTGGGTTCGCTTCGTGGGGCTTGAAGTGATTTTTGTCCCGGCAGTATGGGAATCCTCCCCACTCACTCATGAGGTGCCCTGCTGGTGTTCCGAGATCAGTTGTGGTACCTGAAGTGCTTGCCTGCCTAGAGAAAAATGGAGGGAGAAATGGCAATTGCCAGGAGAGCGTGACTCGGACTCAGCTCAAACGCCGAGAGCCCGAGGATGAATAATTTCAGAGGTGATAAGAGCACTTCAGAGCTGAGCACACAGACATGAGCTGAGTGAGAGGTGATGTCTGCACATGATCTTATCTCGGTGCTCTTGGAGAGAAAGGGTTTGGGTTTGGTTCTTGGGGGGGGGGGGGGTG
>JAVJGG010000048.1:20488151-20500986 GCA_035590195.1 Aviceda cuculoides
TTTTTTCGAGAGAAGAGACGAATACCGAACAGGCCGGCAGCGAATGGACCGGTCCGTTAATTAAAGGGCGAGAGCGGCGGCAGGATGAAGCGCTGAGCCGTCTCTTTTGGCAGAGCTGGAAGCTGGGCAAGTTTCGAAGAGCCGGGCTGTCTGCTGGCCGCGATTTGCTGCTCTACTTCACACGGGCTGGCTGCACCGGCTGGGAACGGCTGGGGCTGCTTCAGCAGCTTTTCTTGATTTTTGGGTCTGATGTTTCTGCCGTAAATTCCTTTTCAGCTAAGCAGAAGACAGCTTTAAAGTAGGTGCTGGTGGGCTTACGGTACTCTTGTTAGGTTTAATTTCCTTAGTTTTTCTGCGTTTGCTAGGGAGTCTTGCAGTGCTTAACTGAGAACGGAGCGATGGGGAAAGAAAAGATGCCGCTGCTAGTGCTGTAGTAATGAAACCGTAGGTGTGCGGTGTTTCTTTCACCGGCAGAGCACGGTATAGCTCGCTGCTCTTTTTGTAAACAAAAGGCTTAATACCGGTTCAAAATGCACTTGTTTGATCGTGGCCTTTTAAGCTAACCTTCTATGAAAAGCAGTAGATATAACGTGCCTCCCCTCTCTGTGTTTAGTTGATGTAATGGTATAGCTGCTCTTTAAAATCCTGATCGAGAGGAGACCTAGGATGCCGGCTTGCACGTGTGCTTTGGAGAGTTACTAGTATTTCTCGGATGCAGTGCTGGTTAAAAATTTGTCTCAATCGCTCGGTATCCGAAGATTCATTAAAGAGTTCGAGTTTGCAGTGAGAAAGGGTGTCATTAGTGCGCCCCAGCGATGAGCTTGAGGACATTTCCTAACAAACCTCCCGAATCCTACGTAGCCAGTTTCACCTGTGTAAAGCTGTCCGTGGCCAGACTCGGATATCGCGTACGTGAACAGCAGTTACAGTAACGGCGTTAACTTCAGTCGGATCCCGAGGCGGCTCGGGGAGGTGGATCCACTCGTGGAAGCGGAGACGCGCTTGCCGTGTTGCGTCGCGAAGCGGGGGGCCGGGAATCCGCTCCTGGGGAAGCCGATGGCGGCCCTGTCGTGTGCGCCCGTCTGCTTTACCTGAGCCGATTTCAGCCTTGAAATACTGCTTGTCGCCTTCTCCTGCAAGCCGGAGGTTCCCAGCCTGGATGTGTCCGTGCTGTTAGCGGGCTTCGCTGAACAGTTCGTAATTCCCTGAGCTGCTAACGTCCGTAGTGGAAGCCAGCGGACGTTTGGTCCCTAACGAGGTTTTGCTCACCCAGGGAAGAAATCCACTAGGTCCGGGAAAGCGTGGCGAGAGGACAGCGTCGTCTGCCCTCGTTGGTTCCCATGTGAATCCAGACGCGAGCTGCGTCTGTGGAGCATGCCCAGGGAGCGCTGGCTTTTCAGGGCACTGTGGCACAAATACTTTCCTTTCATGGCAGAAGAAATGCTGTACGCGTTTCCAGTTTATTGATTCGATTAGCTCACGTTTATGAAAGGGCGGTTAAAATGACCGCAACTTCATGATTTTTAAGAAAATTTAGCCAGAGCTGTTTTGTCTCCGTGTAAATCATTAACAGCAACATTACGAGTTTCCCTTGTTAAACAGTGAACTAATTTAATGTATCATTTGGTAGAGGTAGAGCAGCTCTGCTGTGTGCTTTACGCAGATAGATTGACTACGTGTGTTTCGTGGCACAGCTGCTTGAGAATTGCACATTTAAAAGCAGGGTACTTTCGTGGATTTTTTTTTTGTTTTAAGCAGCAAAGGAAAACTGCAGTTTGTGATGGTGTTGCAGGGTTTTTCCCGTTTCTCAGTTTCAAAAATAATTGTAGGCTTCAGCACCAAGAATTTTATTACTGCTAAATGCTAGGCACAAGTTTTGTAAAGCTTTACCAAGTCCATGATGCTTTATTTAATTAACATTTATTTTAGCTTATGAAGGTGAATTTAGGACAATCAGCAGCAACAGCAAAAATCAGGATTTATTCTGTGATCATGCAACAGGTACTAGAAGAGAGAAATACACTTGTTTAAAATCTACTACCTTGGTGTCTGCATCTGCCCTTATTTCATTAGGGAGAGCAGAAATAGGCCTCTCTGCGTGTCTCGATTAGTGACTTTTTTGACCGTAGTACAGTATAACAGACATAGGCTGGTCATAAGTGGCATGGCAGGCTCAAGCCCAAAATGAGGACTGAGACGATCCGTTCTGTTCTGCTCCGATAGGAGCCTCGAAAAGTGCAGAGCATCTTCCCCTCTGGCTGAAAGCATCTCCATCTCCCATGGAAACCAGCAGTTCCTGGGTCCTTCTCCATGCCTTTCCATCCGAGCACAGAGAAGCTTCCTCGGGAGTCTGGCAAATGTGGGGAAAGCCTCTCTGTTAAGATGTATGAGCGCTTTCTTCAAGTAGGACCTTTATTTTCTGTGCTTCAGCTTCCTGCCCGATCTCACAGCGCCTTACAGGACTAACAAATACAGGCACACATTAGCACACCTGTTGTGGAGGGACTTATCTGCTGGATTTAAGTGACCCTGGAAGTCAGACAAAGGCTGTGAAAGGTCGGTAACATTTACATGCAGGACCTGGGAAAGCAGGCCCCCGGGTACAGAGCAAGTTGCGCATCTCAACTTGTTGAAACCTTTTGCTATTGTTTTATGCCTACTCCACATAGTTAAGTGGGTTACTTTGTGAAACTGCCCATCCAGCTTTACAAAAAAAAAAAAAGAAAAAGTATATTTTTTTTATTATGCTTGTATTTAGGGTGTTATTTGTAACCCTCGTCTGGAAAAGCCTGGTGGGCACTGTTCTCCTCAGAACATCTGTGTGAACATCTGTGTAACCCTGGTTACACTGTACTCTTATCTCCCCTTCAGATGTTACAAGAATTAGGGTGTGAAGAAACAACGATGTAATTGATTTTTAGATCAAAATGGGAAAACTGAGCAATTTGCATGCTTTTCCTCTGTTTTGTACGTGTGTGAGATTTCTGGGTAACGTGCAGAGTACGGGGTGGCGAAGGGCGATGACTGCGGTTAGAAACGCAGAGCAGCGGCGTGGTACCGGCTTTGGAGGTCGCCGCCTTGGGCAGTCGCAAGGCTGGCACTTGTGCTCTTGGCATTATCCTTCATGTTGTGTCCCTGTTTGTACGTGCACCGCTCCCACAGAATTCAGGCGGGTTTCTCATGCGTATACCTGAGACAAGGAGCTTCTCTGTAATACATTTTTCTGGCACCGCAGGCAACATTAGCCCTATCTTCCTCTTACATGTAGTTTGGGTCCAAAGTAGTTCTTTCTGTGTCAGTGGAGATACGTCACATTAAATAAAACTCCGGTAATGGTGACAGAAGAATTGTGCTTGCTATTGCATACAATGAAACGAGGTCATTTTTACTGTGTTTTGCACCTCTATATGAATAAAACTGTTGAGCTAACATGCTGGAAGACGTTTCTATTTTCGGTCGTGACTAACATCTCGGGATTGCTGAAGATAAGCAAGCTAATTGTAAGAATAAGCTAAATGGTGAGATAAACGCAATGTAATCCAGTCCTGACAGCTGTTCTTTCTGAATTCGCTTCCCATTTCTCCTGTCTTACTTTTCCCTTTCTTTTTCTTTTTCCTTTCTTTCAGAAATCTGTTAGTCTTGTACCAGAGTAGAGGATGAAATAGATGGCTTCTTAAAGTCTCTTCCATTTCTGAGCTGTCTAAAATATTTGGGATTTGTTTTCACTCTCCCAGTCTCCCAATAGTCTCTCATTGTTTTCTTTCCCGTGGATATCTTTTGTATTTTTTCGTCTTGCTCTTTTACGCCACTCTTGCCACTGTTAGATGAAATTGAACCTTCTCTTTTGCCTGTCTCTTTTGTTCTTTACGTCTTCCCCTTGTAATTCCAGATTCATTTTTCTGCAGGTTCTGCTCCTGTAAGTTTACATCTTAGTCAAATTGCTTGTCTTCATGAAAGCACTTTACTGCTCTGCAGGAGGTTGCACTATGTTTTGATGGGACAGATTTTTACTTGCCACCCCATCTGGGCGAGCTGCACCAATTACAGTGAATTTCAGGGTGCTGCACTAGGTAAAGGTCCGGAGAGCGAGGGTTGATTACAATTTAGAGCACTCTCATGGAGGCATTTTTAGATGATGCTGACCATTAAGGAAAAACAACTTCATAAATATTTATTTTTTAGTCAGTTCAGTAAATACATGGCTGCTTTGTGTGTAGTTAATCTTGCCAGAGAAATGGTCTGTTGCTTTTTGCTGAGTAATTCAGATGACAGTGCATGAGTATGGCCAGAATGAAGAGGCGGCGGTTTTTTGCCTTCAAAGGAAAGAAGGTTTTCTTGAATATGTGTATTTACTCTTAAAAATCTGTAGTGGTGTAAATATTTAAGACTGCTGTTGTCACAGACTTGAATTACCTTACAAGCATTTATGAAGGCTTCCTAACAGTATTCTTTTGGGTTAAAGAAATACATGTAGGAGACTCCCTTTTATTTATATAGGTAAAAGTGTGAACGCATTTACATGACCTGCTCGGAAAGCAGCCAGGAGGCCTGTGGCAGAGTTAGGGAAGTACCTCACTTCTCCTGAATTGCAATTCAGTGCCTTAACAAGTGTTGCCCTGTGTCTGGCCTTTAGCTACTCTGTTAGCATCAGCAAACACTTGATTTTCTGGCAGCGACAGCATTCTGTATACTGCAGCTTTTTGTGTTGCTCTGGCATTGTGATTTCCATGAAAATTGACAGCTTTCACACTTTAATGCTGCTTCTAAGAGATGGAGGGGTCTTTAGAAATTTATTTTTCTGTAGGGGGTCAAGCCAGCTCCTGCAGTAGAAGCTGGAAATAGGAAAAGACTTAAAACCTGTGTTTCCAGCTAAAACTACGATCCAAAGATCTCTTAAAAGTAGCTGCACTTCCAGCTAACGGACATTACAACCCTTATTAACATATTAATCCTCTTAACGTATAGAGCGTGCTAACGTATAGGGCTGCCAGTTGCCCAGTGAGCCAGGCCGCGTGTCGTTGTATAAGGTGTATTGTTGTCGCGGTTTCAGCGTGAGAGTGTCAGCGAGGAGCCGGGGACGTGACCCGTGCCAAGGAGTGAGTCACGGAGATTGGGCGGCAGGGCCGGCACACAGCATCTTGTACCCGCTGTGGTCCCCTCTCACCCGGAACGTCGTCTTCCCGGTCTCCGTGATGCCCCAGCTAGTGAGCTGCCTAAGATGCTGTGCATTTGTGCGGAGTAGTCGTGGTAATCGGAGAAATGGGGAAGAAAATGGATTGGGAATGATTCTTCTGTTCCTTTGTTCTTACTGTAGCTTCCAAATTGAGAGTGTCTGTGGGACAAAAAATTTGATTTCTTGCTGCTGACCCTGTAAATTCAACCCCATATTTGCATGTTAAGCTGTGTTTTGTGTGTTCCTTGGCATGTGTTGTATGGGAGAGAGTTGGCAGCCTCCTCTGACAGTTTCAGTGATAAAATGTGAGTTAAAGCTTTCTCTGGTAGTCAAAAAATGATACAACCCTGGTATACTTTTTTTTTTTTTTTAGGGCGGAGTGCATCATTAAAGCAGGTAGGAAGGGTGCAAATGAAGTGAGAACTTGGTGTAGGCTGGGCCCAAGGTACTTGCAGAGGTGCAGTAGGCAGGCTGCGTTTTTGGGTTCGGTTCTGCATTCTCCAGTGTTTTATTTTTTAGTAAAGGTGATTGACCTGTGCGTAAGTTTTAAAGTTGGCCTGTGAGTTGCTCTGCTTCTCTCTCGCTGTGTTACTTCAGTGTATGCGAAGCGGGAACGGCTCAGTAAGGAGTGTTGGAGAGTCCCTCACCTAGGTAATCAGCAGCCGGGTAATTAGGGAAGTCACTTACAGAAAGCCCACATTCAGGGACCTGCTCGGCACAGAAGGGGCTGAGGATTAAACCTGCAGTAGCTTTTACTGCACCAGAGTGCCAGGACCACCCAGCAGCCTGGAGTCCTCCTTTTCTCTTCGAGCAAGAAGCCAGATAAACGTAAGGCTCAGTATTCCTGAAGCTGTTGTGTCGCAGTCGAAGTTTCCTTAGCAAGCTCTCGCAGTGACCCAAAGGGTAGAAGGAAATATGGGCTCTTTGAGCCGTGCTGGTTTTGTGGTGCTAACAGTGAAAACTTCCTTTACCTCACAAGACAAACAGGTAAGATGCAAAGTCGTATCACTGGCATGGAGCTTGAGCAAGAAATATACATTTTATATTATTGGTGTTCTAAATAGAGCTGTACGGTAAGGTTCAACAGCGAGTACCAATCCAGAAGTACTTACTCAGATAAGTGTTACTTTATGTTTTCACCAAGGGTGACTAACAAGCAGTACGATTCTCTGTTTGCCATACCTGTTTTCCTTTGCTGTGTGTCAGGTTTTATTTATATAAATGCATGCTGATCTGATCAACTGTTACTGACATTCTATTGTGACATTGAGCCAGAAGGGTAGAACTCTGTTGGTTTTCAGTAATCAAGGCTTAATGACGTTTTTTCTTTTTTTTTTTTTTTTTTTTTTTCTGAAGACCACACAAATACATAGAGCTTTAGAACAGGTAACTTTAATGGTTGATGAGATGCTTTCTGAATTCTCAGACATTGTTTTAATAAACATATGTGCCAGCATTCATAGTAAGACGATGTAAAACCTCTTTATATTACTGCTTTTTGTTAATTTTTTAATGGTTTAGTTAGACTGGAGAGCAACCAAATTCAAGGGCCTGAGTACGAATGCACCGTTGATAATCAGTTGTCGCCTTCTCCCAGGTCTGGCAGTCGTTCCTCTTTGTCGGTGCCCTTCCTCTGAAAAGGCAGTTAGTTTTTGGGGGGTGAGACGGCTGGATTTCCCCTTGGCGCTTGCATTACGTGGTGCCGGGAGATGGTGTGATGGTGATGTGAGCAGGAGCTTGTCCCCCGAGGCGGTGCGAAGGTCCTCGTGCTGCGGTGTTCGTTGAGAACCACCAGATGCAGAATCGGCTCGGTCAAAGCCGATTCCTCCAGGGACACGAGAGGAAAGCTGCAATGAGCTCGGGTTTAGATTATCTAGGTGACTTTTGTTTTAAAAGCTCGTCTGTTCCTTCCCGCCCTACACGTGCCGCAGCGGGCATTCCCCTGTGCTCGCCCTGGAGGTCTGTTGGGAGCTGTGGCAGCAGCTTTCTAATGTACGAGAAAATAAAGTAGTGAATTCTGTTCAAGACCCTTTAGAATGCTTATCTTTCTTCTATTTCTGTTGTGTAGAGTTATTCTGAGGTATAACAAACATTGTTTTTTTCCCTGCTTTAGCAGGTTCCAAAAAGATAGATAAAAACTCCAAGTTATTTTATAATAAAACATATTATTTCATTTTTGTTCCTACTTTTGTGCTTAGATGGCTTTTCTCTCTGCATTTTTCTTTTTTGTTTGAGGTCAGTATCTTGCATATGCAGCGAAAATACCACCTACATAAATATATCAAGCATGGCATGTCTGATCTTACTGTGCACAGGACATGTATTTTCCCTTCTGTTTTTGTCTGAGCGTGCCATGAAGGGAGTCTCCAAAATCAATAGCTTCAGCCAAATTGGAAGAAAAAACTGTTTTCGGTGCTTTTCTTTGATCTCTCCTCTTGTGGTAGTGCTTTATTTCTGAACGGCACAGCAATGGTCTGGGTGTTGATGAGGGAATATCTTGGTGTGAATCCAGATTCCTTCTTTTCTTTTTTTTTTTTGAGTAACTTGGTACCCAGCCTACACTTTCATGGATACCAAATAAATTACTCCTGGGTTCCCTGGGGGTACAGCTCATGTTTCAGTGTCAGCCCAGCTTTCTCTGCTCTAGTGGGGCTCATGGTGTTGCTCGCAGTCACTCCGAACGCTCTGATCTCCCTGCTAGGACAGGGCTTTCTCCTTGGGAAGGAGACCGGCCTTTGGCTTCTGCCGCGGTTAAAATCCTGGTACCGTGACACCTCCAGGTGCTCCGAAGACTGACTCTACCAATTCATTAAATACAGCTACAAATGGGTCAGATCGTGTTGCTAAACTGCCCGTGTTGTAATTAACGCAGTTATTTATTTTGGTTGCTTTTAATTACCTCTGTTTCTTTGCCTGTGCTGAACTGGAGAGTGACTTGGTCATCTTGGAGCAACCCAAGAGCAGCCTCGGCCGCTAAAATAATGTCACAACGTCGGACGTGCATAACCTTGTGCTTTTTGAGACAGGCAGTCTTTTTACTGTCTTGTTCTACGGCTCCTCAAGGTCTCTTGTGCAGCATCGTTCCCTGGGTAGTACCTTGTCTAGAGGGGGACAGACTGGGACCAGTGAGTCCCAAACCCTTCCTGTGCCCGGGGAAGCTGGGGATCCTTCAGGAGTGGGCTGCGTGTCCTGGACTTGCCTGGTCAGCCTGGCACGGGGATGCTGGGGAGAAAGCAGAGCGTGCCGGGACGTGGTTCTCAGACTCCATCAGGGCTTTTATAAACCAGAAGATGTTTTTACTCCCATGCTTACGTTAGTAGGTCAAGGATTGCAATCTTCAGATCAGGTCTGTTGTTCCTGAAAATAACGTGTTAATGCAGGATTACTTTCTTCTTATCAAACCTAGCTTTTCCGTTGTGAGACAAACACAGATGTGTCTGTGTGTGATGGATAGAGAGTCCAGCATCAAACTTAAACGAAAGAAGTCAACAGCTATGCCTCGCCTTTTACGTGGGCAATTACAGAACAGTATTTTATCTGAAATTCAGAGATTTGTGGATTTTCTGAATTACTGTGTGTTTAGGAGGAGCATAAAAAGTTACACTGCAGTTTTAAGTAATAAATTTATTTGGCTAATTTTGTCCCTTCAAGTCTTGTAGACTGTACAACCTTCGTAAAACTATCTAGAAGGAGACTACCTAAGCACAGTCCTAGAACTGTACATTGATGATTAAACCCTTTCATGACGAAAGTAAAGTTGCTTTTCTGCCTGACTTCTAAGCGAATATAGTTAGTTAAATTCCCCTTCCAACTCTTGTGTGGATTTGTAAGAAACGAGAATACCTTCCTGAAAGAGCAGTTAGTTATTCTGCAACTAGTATTTACCCAGTTTTCAACCTCACAAGTATTGGGAAATGTTCCTCTTCTAAACAACATTGACTATGATTTTGGTGAAGAATTCTTCTTCCTAAAGAAGACAAACTGTGAATTTTGGAAGTAATTGAATATCAGCGGATGCAAGCTGCTACTTTATTTCTTTGCTTTTAGTAGTTCTATTTTGCAATTAATAAACAGTGTCTCAGTGGGTTTTAGCACTTGATGCCAGGGTCAAAATACAGGGTCTTCCCTCTCCTGGCTCAGCTGTGTTGTTTCTTTCCATTTTCTTTAAGGTTTATTTTTTTCCAGCCTCATATAAGGCAAACCAGGGATTTTGTTTTTTCTTAGAAGCATCCTTTTTTTTTTCTTTCTTTTTATTTCCTTTCTTTAATTTTTTTTTTTTAGATTTACTTTATTTTTTTAAGGCTGTTAGTGTAATATTATACAAAATGACTAGTAGAAGCTGGGCAGACTCGGGGTCTGTCTGTTCCCATGGTTTATTGGACTCTGTTGGGACAGAGACAGAGAGTCTGCTTGCGCTTGCCAGAGACTGAAGAGCAGCAGAAGCGCTGGTTAATTGTTTAATGCAATATCGGAATTGTTTAATGCAATATCGGCTTCGGTCAGCGGCTCTGAAGCAGCTTGAGTTTACGTGGCCCGTTTAGCGCGGAGGAGAGCGGGCATTGCCTTAATATTCAGCTTTTGAGCCGAAGGACCCGTGGAGTTTGGTTTTGCTCTGCTTTGCTCGCCAGGCTGGGGTGAGCGAATCCCAAGCAGCTCAGCTGAAATCTCTGGGTCTGCTCCTGCGTCAAACTGGTGGGAGAGGGACCGGCGTGGGCTTCACTGGGGCAGGTGGGTGAAATAGTCGTGGGTGCTCTCTGCTCTTGTCTCTTTACTGGGGCTCTGGTTTATGTTGAAGTAACAAAAATCGGGTATCTCGTTATACACGGGCGAGGTGGGTTTGTGTGTTTAGGTCAAGATAGGCGAGTTCAGTGCCTGTATTCCCCTACGTTCTCCACCTGTGGTTGCTTTTCTTTATCTACATGATAGTGAACTTCAAAGTGCTGTGTCTTTAGCTGTAAAATACTAGTGGAAACCTCTTGGATGCTAACAGTATATTGTTCATACTGGTTAAGGATAAGGAGGTCACTTGTTTCTGTTCTCAGTTGTTCTTTTTGCAAGACCAGGTAGTGCTAATGTTTGAGTTTGGTTTTTTTTTTTTTTTTAAAAGCCCACAACTTGTCATGCCATTATGCCAGCCTTATTTAAGAATACTGCTCATCTATATAATTGTGTAATGTTTATTATTGTGTATTCTCAAATTAGCCATAGTTATTTTGGAATGAAATCTAGTTGCATTCAAGTGGTTAAATACCATACTTTCTCCTATTAAAAATGAGATCCAGGTCTACTGGAAAATATTTTACAAAAATAAAACTGCCTGAAGTATAAAACCTGTTTATACAGATACTGTGGGTTTCTTGCCATGAAAAGCACCGTAAATTCCCCGTGCTGCTTCATTTTCATAAGGAGCTACTTGGAAAGAAATATTGCTTGCGGTGCATTGCCAATTATTTATATACTAATTTGCTGCCTGAGAATAATTTCAGATTTTTAAATGCAGTTTAGTATTCAAGTGATAGGTGGGAAAAAAGGTCTTAAACTAGTTCATATTTCACAGTTTAGTTTAAATTTACATGGAAAGAAACTGGCGATGCTAAATTGGGGGTGTGTGAATTAACTTTTTAAAAACAAAGGGTGTTATGTACGAACAGTTTTCAGTCGTTATTTGTTAATGTAAATTTCCACTTACCCGTATTGTTACAGGACAAACAGCTCTGTGCCGTCTGTAAAATATTAAGCCGTCTTCACGTGGGTAGTCTCCGGGTGCAGAACTTAGGTGCCAAATCTGAGCAGGAGGCCACGGGCGATGACCGGGGCCGAGCTCTGCTCTGCCGTCGTTCGAGGGGACGTGCATGTCGGCCTCTGCTAGGGGCCGGCCCTGCAAGTGAAGGATCTGAATAGTTGCAGAGCAGAAATATATTCTCTTGCTTCTCTTTCATAGTTGCCTTTTGTACTTTGGCCTTTTGATTAAGCTCAGAGAAATAATCTAGCCTATGCCGTTTCTTTTTTTCCCAAGCAGGTGATAACAAACCCTTCACTAGCGTGGAGACTGAGTTTTCCTTCTGGACAGTTACTTGGGGAAAACATAATGTGGAAGCTCAGATCACAAAGAAACCCCTCATGCCCCGTTTAGCACCTGGCTATACCTGTGCAACAGTATTCAAATACTTATAAATCTTTCATAAGCATTGTTTATTTGAAGACAAAACCCCAAATCAGCAACAGGGGTTTTCCTGCATTAAATTGCTTTCACCAAGCATTATTTAAGGTTAAAACCTTAAAACTCCCTAGAGAGACTTTTCTCAATTTGCTGTGCTGCTTTTTCCTTTTACCAAGGATACCGTCGCTGTGTATGGAAAGAAAAACAGTAAGTTCAGTGGCATTCAGTTGTACTATAGTGATGCAGTTAAGAGACTAAAAATAGTATTGTTTTACCTTCCAGCAAGCAGATAAATTTTCTTATGAAATCTGCGGAACTAAGTAAATTGGAGGCTTCACATTCCTTTTTGTGCCTTCTGAGGTGCCTGTGATTTGTTCCATAGCGCTTATCACAGAGAAGACCTCCCTTCTTCAGAACGAAATTACGTAGGCATAGAGAAGTCCGCAGCGGAGCTGTTGTGGAGGCTGCTTTATGTGACGATGGGGAGTGGTGCACGTGCAACTGCTTGGGAGCAAGCGTGAGGAAGGGTTAGGGTATAGATGCTTGATGTACAGCTCCGGTCCTTGCACAGGGGTGGTCTAAGTAGCAAGCCTTTGTACCACAAGGGAGAATGAGCACGTGGCACCGAAAGAAAGAGATTCTTCTTTCATCCTACTGGTTTGGTAGGCTCGCAGCACTTAAAAGCAGACGTGTGACTATTCTAGGATTCTTTGAAAATTGCAGCCTATCTCTGAATTAATGCGTTCGTATTTCACGTGGAGTTGCAGATGGAAGATTAAAAGCCATGCTTTGGGCGATGCGTGTTGAGTAATACTGGAAATAAATGCTACCGTATGGGACCTTGCTTCTGGAGCCAACATGTCCACTGTGTCGTACAGCTGTGCTGTTCCTTCCAGAATTCTTCTGCAATCTGTTTGTGTCAAGCAAACGTTGCAGTCATGGATGGATTTATGAGGATAATGCTCTGACAGACTATGCAGGTTTATAGATTATAAAATTTGCTGTACACGGGGAAACTAATGGTTCCCCAGTGAGACTCTCCTTATTTAGGGGGGTGGTACTGTGAGTTGGAACAAGTTTTGGGAGGTGGCTTGCGTTCCTCAAAATGCATGTGGGAGATAAGGACTGGGGGATATCTGTTTTTATTGCTGCACTGTAGGGTGCAGCCGCGTTGACATCTGATGCAGGCTCAAAATTGCCTGAAATTCTGTATTGGCTTGTATAGCTTGGTGCTGATGAGGCACGGTCAGTGTGTTTCTGTGGTTTGGCAATGATGCCTGCAGATTTCACAAGTCATAGAGTTCGGGTCTTCATGGTTTTATAAAAATTGTCTGAAAGTACGTGTACGTCCTTGGAGGCTCAGAGTAGATAATGCTCACTTGGAGAAAACACTTGGAAAAAATGAAACCGTCCCTTGATAGTGAAGTTTATTCCTCCTGGCCTTTTTTTTTTTTTTTTTTAAATTCTCTATCGCAAGTTTCTAATTTTGTGGCGTGACGGGA
>JAVJGG010000048.1:20519531-20535260 GCA_035590195.1 Aviceda cuculoides
GGGTTTGTGGGCTCTGCTGAGTGAGTGGGGTTTGTGGGCTCTGCTGAGTGAGTGGGGTTTGTGGGCTCTGCTGAGTGGGTTTTGTGGGCTCTGCAGCTCGCTCGGGCACGTCTGCAGAGCCGCGCCGTCGCTGCTGTGACGCCCCGTCAGTACTTACAGAGCGGCCTCGAGCAGGATTGCGTTGGCTTATCTCCGAGCAGCATTCAGAGCTCCCGAGCGGTAGATGCCTTCGCTCTTTCGGCAATGTTTTCTCATTTATGACGTGTCACGCCTTTCCCGTGGCTGCCAGTCTGCTGACGGGGGCGATGCAAGGTCTCGGTTTTACTCCGTGAAGGCCGTAATGGGCCGGACTCTTGGCTGTCCCCTGTGTCCGGAGCCAGTGCCACGCATGGGTAAAATGCCCAGAATAATCATCCCTGACTCGAATGTGTGTGATAAGGAAGGAGGGTATTAGGCGGCTTCCTCTCTCCTTTGATACTGCCTGGGTGTGTTGACATGCCTGATTTATCAAGATTTTCTTCATAGCGTGCTCTAGTTTGCACTGCGTGAGGCTGCTAAGTGCTCAGTTGATACCACATCCTTTTTTGGTTTGCAAGATTTAAAATCCGTTAAGTACCACATGTGCCTACAGGATACATTAAACAATTTTAAACGGAAACTAACTAAACGACTGGTTTTTGCTGACATTTAAAAATCATTAAAGCATTTCTGTTCCTACTTGATAAATCAAGGTCAAGTGTCAGAGTCCTACTAATCAGCTGTTTGGTGTCGTAAGTGTATTTTCCTGTGTTAACATTTTCAGTTTTCTTTTTCATCAGACTTTCTGGTTTCATATTAACGTAGGTCTCAACTCCAATGTAGAGCTGGAGTAGGGTTTATTAGTTTACAGTTAAGTTTATGATTTGCTTTTAATAAATCAAAATACTCAAATTTCAGTTTAAACTAAGTAGTACTTAATTCCTGTGTCTTTTAGAAACAACAGAATATCTTAAAAGCGAAAGCAAAATATGTGTTGTTCTCATAAGAAATTTTATTAAGCAAATCACCACCAGGAAAATACATAGAAAATCATCTGATAAAAGCACCTGTGGCATCCCGTAAATAGGGGGTGGTATTTATGACAACGGTTAAGACTGTTGTGTTGAAGTTGGATATTTCTTTATCTCACTGGCACTGCATATTTGCTTCATTAACCTTTTTTAATATACTGATGTACCTCATTTCTCACTGTGTGATAGAGTATGAATTAAGACTGAACTATAAATGCTTATTAAGAAAATGATTAAGAGAATAAGGAATGTCCTGGCATCTCTGGTTCTGTTTCTCTGCAAGTGCATGTAACCTGTATCTCACAAAAATACATCGTTAGATCTTTTAGGGGATCTTTTCATTCATAGACAGATGAATTAAAACCTTTGTCCTGGAGGTAGGTGGAATAACACGGGTTTAATTCTGCAAATTTTCCCTCAACTGCCATTGTCTGCCTGTTTTTGTGAGATCTCTTTGTACAAGGGTGAACAGGTGAAATTAACTTTGGTAGGATCCTCCTAGAGCATTCTCATTAAATGAGAAGTGATGGTCTATCTGTCAGCTCATAGTTACATGTGTTGATGTTTGCCATAGGGGTACTTATTTAAGCAGGTAATACGTCTGCACGTCAGATGGATGCTGTTTTAAGGCTGTTTCTAGTTGAAACAGGTATCGATGGGAATATTATTCTGTAGTATTTGCACTGAAGTGCGCACTAGCTTGTAAGCGTATTACAAAACTAGGAATTAGCCAGCACAGTAAATCACATCAGAATTTCACTGGCTATATATGTTGTTTTTCTCTGATTCATTCAAAACTATTCCATCTTCTGTGTCCCTTTTAAATAGACACTGAAGAAAGCACTTTACTGCAATAGGGCCCTAGTCTACAGAGCCTTCAAGCCTCTAGAGAGTGATTCTCAGTAGATGGTAGTGAGGTTCGAAAGTCTGTGGGCACAAAACCAGAGCACAGTCTGGGATACATTTGCTCAGTAATACAGTTCAAATGCACCTCGAGGTCGCATCTTGATTGACAGTGCAAGTCACCACAGGAGAGTTTATAAATCAGTGTTGCTAAGCAGTCAACTTTTGTATTTATTTAAATAGCTGTATTGAAAGTGATTGTTGGTAAGAGATGAAGAAAGGACAACAACACTGAAATCTGAACAGTGCTTCTAACTTCAGGGGACTTACCGTACAGTGCGAGTATTTCTGAGCTAGCCTCAGGCTTGCGTAATCGTGTCTATAGTCATTGACCCCTCTAGAAACAAATCATCTTATTGCTTTCATGGATGCGGGTTTGTGCGCAACACGCAGAGGACGCAATGCCAGCAGTGATTCCAGCCTGCTTAGAAATACTCCTGGCTTTGTTTTCATACCTGTTTTTTCCCACAGGTGAGCGTGGTTAGTGAGAATCCAGTTAGCCAACATGAACCTGACTAAAACTTCATGAATAACGCTGAGAAATCTCACTAGTTGTCTCACTAGTTACTGATGTTTTAACCTTGTGGGTTTTGCAGTTCAGCTCCAGGATTTGCCATCTGCGGGGAACCCGGTGCAGTGGCTGTCTGCACGGCTGTAGCCTGGGGTCTGCTGACGGAGCATCCTTGAAGCAGCTCGGTGAAGGTTTGAGAGCGCTGAAAACAGAGCAGGGTGCCCTGGCAGCGGGGCTAGGGCGTTTCACAGTATAAGCGGCAGTATTCTGGATGTCTCTCTAAGTACATTTGGGATGTTAGGTTTGGGGTTTTTTGCTAACCAGTGCCACTGTGCTGAAGTATTAGTAGGAGAAAAGTAGCGTCATTCTTTTTTCCTATTTAAGCATACCATGCAAAGCAGCCTGATTTAGTCACAGGTGAAGGAATTGCATAACATTTCAGATGAGCATGAGTAATGTGATATTATCCTTAGTGTTTTCCATTATTATTATTATTATTATTTCTTGGAATGGAATGAGACTAGTAGCTCAGTACTTGATAAGTGGGGTAGTCGCTGAATGCTTTGCACTAAGGCATTGCTGGTTCCCCTGCAAGTCACTTTAACAGCCATCGCATGGCAATCTTTTTATTTTGGTCAGTGTGAAACTGGCAGGTAGTTTTAGCTCAGATGCTGGTGGCTAAATGTGTCCTAAAGCCTAGATGTCTATTGCCTTTATTTGTGTTTTGGTTCATCTGAGTCTTCTCTAGCAGACATCATTGTGAAAAGAGCAAGGTTTCACCATCCCTGCTTAGTGTGTTAGTTTTCTACTTCAGCTTTTCTAGACCAAATTTTTTTGAATGTGAGGCTTGTTACCCACCCTCCAGTATGAATTGTTAGTGGGGTTTTGTTTTGATTACAACTCCCCAGCTAAAGAGTTAAAACCATTGACACCAATAATAGTACCACAGTTTACATCGCAGGAATTCAGCGTTCCAAAATAGAGTAACTCATCTATGCTTTCTTGCCTTTAATGACAAAAGATTTGTTTTTCTTTAGCATGTGTTGCAGCAGATGAGGCAAATAATTACATTATGTTAGCTGCTCTCCAGTTTCATTCCTCTTTACTGATGTGCAGCCAGACGGAGTTGCGCCCGATGGCACCAGCTCGTAGTGTGGTCTCTGCCACCCGCGGGAGGTGGGGGTGTATCTCTCAAGTCCTGTGATGGAGCTGTCGGGCCAGACCTTGCAGTGCTTATTCGGGCAGTGTTCTCTCTCATTAACTGCGGCGGGCATCTACCCAAATCCTGGGATTTGGCTGCTTTTTAAAAGATTTTCTCTAGGGCTTGTGTTTTAGGTTGTTTTGGGAGCTGATGCAGGTAGACTTGCTAGGCTCCCTAGCGTGGCTGCGGTTAATAGGTATAAAAGCGTTTGTAGGCTGCAGGGCTACTCCTCGACCAGTTAAAGCCCACCCCACATACAGCTCCGTCCTTGCTTTCCCTCCTGTGGAAGTGGGGGCTTTCTCAAGTGGGGTGAATCGCATCCCCACGTACTACGGGAAATCAAGTTAGTGCGCTTTATGGTTTCTTCTGGCCCTAAAAAAATGCCTGTACCGTGAAACTGGTACGTGAACCGCTTTGCCTCGGATCCGGAGGGAAGGCCTCGGTGACTGGGAGGAGGGTTAGGCTTTTATTGGAAGATAATGCGCTCTTAGTCGGAAGCGTGGGTGCTGTATTAAAAAAGCGTGTTTGAGGATACCAGCCGCAGGCTAACAAATCCTTTGGCGGTGCTGCCGGAGGGTGAGCTCTCGGTAGCTCAGGCTGCGTGGCATCAGAGCGGGGGCCCCGTCCCCGCCGGGTGGGAGCCCCCGTCCCGGGGCCGGCACCAAATTTCAGACCAATGAGTTTATTCCCTTGTGCATCTGAGACCGGGCAACTGCAGCGTGATGCTTTTAAATGAGTGATTGGTTTAAGACCGTGAAAGGTTCGCAATTAGAGATACAACTTTAGGAACTACTTGTATGAGACTGCATCATCTCACCCTGACTTTTTTTATATTTTCTTTAATTTCACCCTTGGGCAAGCATGGTCCCGTACTTCCGTCCCTGCTTCCTCTTCTACAAATGTTCTCGTTCAGTTTGCTTCTGGTCCTCCCCCCCTTTCTGGCATTAAAACTTTATTTTTGAAATACATAAAGCTGTAGGGTTTCTCATCAGTAGAATCAAATAGAAGATCAAAAATATAATTAAATAACTTTCATTTCTTTGCCAAAAACAAATTATTTTTTCTTGTCTATTTTGGGTGACTTTATCACACCCTCAAGGGAATCATTTTCATCATGTCTGTCAGTGTGATCTTGCCTTAGAAATGGAATGATCTTTTAAAAGTAGTATGAAATTCAAATAAATGTTTGAAAAGAGAAAAGTGTAAAATAATTATATACCGTAATAGCCAGGGAATTTAGACTAAACACTGTTGTTTGTTTTGGTTTTTTGTTTTTTTTTTTTTAATCTCATTTAAAAAAATAAAGTAACGTAGGGAAGCCTAATTGTTCCCTGAGCCATATCAATATGGGAGTAATCCAGTTCATTAGATCTTGGTGTCTGCTGAAGATTTCAGCTGTTTAGAAAGTCCAATATTTTTGTTGTATTATAAATGTTACAAGATGTTGTAAAACAATACTGGAAACAAGTTAGTATAAGAGTAACATATCTTAGTCCTGTAATTTACTTACTATGTATAAGACATATCAAGGCGTAAGTTACCCGTGTTGGACATACTTTAGTAGTTATGGACATTATCGTGCTCTCCTGGTTTCTGTTTGCCATCTCTGTGGGATTTGTTTAACTTTTCAAGTTTTCCATTTTCAAAACTCTTGAGGTGGCTTTACGTTGGTGCTAGTCTGTCTGTATTTCTTTTACATTTGTGCTGCGTTATAATTTTTCTGAGCCGCCGCACCTAGAAGCGGGAAGCATTTTACTTAACAAAGAGGGAACTTGGCATACGTTGAATCCTGATGTAGTGGGTGTCTTTTTCCCAGCCTGCGACCTGGGTTTGCTTTGCTTTGCCATGAGCAACGAAGAGTGTAAAAGAAGCGTTCTCTGAAGGGTATGTGCTGCCCGGGCTAGCTCACTAGGAAGGAGCGACTTCTGCCGCGCTGCCTGCGTCCGATGGTTTGGGTGGGAGGTGTGCCTCGGCGCTGGGTTTCTAGCTTTGCTCTGCAGGTTCCCAGGGAGAGGGAGCGTGCTCATCTGCTTTTTTTCTCTCCAACAGCCACGCGCATAGATCTTCCCCTCAAAGGACTGTAGGAGCGCAATCACCCGAAAGTCGAGAGTATTTATTTCAGTGTTTCCTGTTTTCCACCCAAGGGACACTGTGTGTACTGCGCTCGTTGCTGAGCGCTCCCGTGTTGATTTTTTTTCTTACAATTATGAGATGGGGCGTACACGAATGTCACGGAGAAAGCCGGTGTAACTGTTTGAGCCTTGTGCGTTGACAAGATTGCAAATTGACTTGTCCGGATTGGAGGTCCGGTGCTAGTTGTTCACTATTATCAAAATGAATGTTGCCCATAATTCTGCTATGTTGAGGGTTGTTTGGTTTTTTGGTTTTGTTTGGTTTAGGTTTTTTTGTTGTTGTTTTTGTTTGGTTGAGGCTTTTTGTTTAAAGTGAATCATTAGAGAGGTAATTGGCATAGAAAGGACCAGATTCTACAAACTGCTGTAGTATGGAGCTCTTGCCAAACTCCTGGGACATCCATGGGATGAAGTCTGCCCTGTACTTGTTAAGTTGCCTTTGCCTTACAGGGCACGGAGGATTCCAGATTTTTTTGAGCATGGTGGAAATGTATAGGATCAGGGATTGGTTTTTTTGTGTGTGTGAGACCTTATCTGAAGAAAGACAATCTCTGCATAGCATTGCCGTGAGGGTGGACGTCCCAGGACCACTTCTGTTTGAAGTAGAGAGGATGAGAGATCGTGTTTTTTCAGCATGAGATTGTAAAGTCCAGGTTGCATCCTATTGCTTGGTAGTTATATATTAATAAAGTGTAGGTCCAAAGGGCTTGTGTTACCTTGTCTTGACGCTGTTGATCTAGTGAAACTTTTCTTCATTTCTGTTGCGTTTCTTCTATGTGCTGTACTACAGAAACACTGGTCTTGCTGGTCAGTTGGCTTGTTGGTTTTTGTTTTCCATTTTGAGAAGCCTGATGCTGTTACTGAGAACAGCGCTGGTAGGTTATTTATGTCTTCTGCCTAATTATTTCATGGCTATATGCATTTCTTCAGCCTACAGTAAAATGAGATTAACTATTTCAAGCCTTGGTGAAAAATACTGTACATTTGTGTATTAGAATCAGCTGCTTGTTTTTACTCTGTCTCCTTATCAAGGGCTGGATTGAAGCATTTGTGTAACCATGAGTGAATCACAGGTTTGAAGTGTTCCCACTTGTAACTTTGCAGACTAATATCAGGTAGGGGATCTTACCAAGTATTTTGGTACTGAGCACGGCGGAAGATGCTTGTGGAGAAAAAATTGCTATTGACCTAAATTTCGTTTGAATTTAGCTCACGCTGAAGAATGGTATGCAACTTCTTTGTAGTGTGTTGTTTATAGCGTGGAAAGTACCCATGCTTAAAACAGGCTTTAAATCGCACGCTTTCTCTGTGTGTCACTTTAGTGGGGGAACAGAAAGGCTCTTATTATGGAGTGCTTTTCTGTTGTCCTTTATAACCATCGTAGCTCTGCCAGAGAAAGCTGAATCCTTTTTCTGACCCACATTCAATAGCGTTAACAGGCTTCTCGGCACCTTCCGACTGCGGTTGCTGGAGCCCGTCAGAAAGCAGCTGCTGGTGCGGGCCCGAGGTAGAGCTGGAGCTGTGGATTGCAGCCTGCGGTTCACGGAGCTACTTCCTAGGGAAGTAGCTCCTACTAGGGAGACGTTTCAGAAAGTTGTCTAGGAAATGCAAAGCTGTGCCGCGTATCGCTCCGCAAATGGGAACTCTAAAGGGGTCCGCTTCCGCTGAAATCGTTTGAGATCTGTCTTTCTGTCTGGAAAATGTTGAAAACCAGGCATTTAAAGCAGTCGCAGTGTTTCGAGAGAATATGTAGTCGCTATTGCGGAGAGGTTCATATGAGGTCACCTGAACTGTTGCTAGGTTAGAGAGTGTGGTGGGAATGTTCTCCCTTTTCCTTTCTCCGATGTCTCTGAAGGAAACAGACCTGCACTGTCCTTTCTGCACAAAAGAAAAGGAGGACCGTAGTGCCTAAAAGGCCCTGACTGTCTTAATGCCAAAAAGAATATGCTTTGTTACGTGTTTTATGGAGGTAAGTGAACATCCCTGGTCAGTGTATAGCTGATGCTTCTGATGGTGCGATGCCTGATTTCCTGACACCTCCCAACCCCCCCCGGCCCCAAGCACTGTTGTGCAAGGTCTGTAACTGCAGAATTGGCTGTAAAGAGTACTTAAAAAGTGGCCAAATAAAAATCACGCTCCCATTCAGAGCTATAACTTGGGTTTAAGGTGTCTGACCTTGTTTGTCTGTTACTTCAGAAAACCAGGTGGAGCTTTATGTTATTGTTAGGGAACAAACTCGTGTGTAGCGTACTCCCAATTTAATTCCAGCTCCTTCATCAGCTTCAAAACTCAGTCATTCTTCACTTCTCCCCTGAAGTTTCAGGTCTTCAGTTTCAGCTGGTTAGTTTCGTGTTTATTTTATTACCATTGCTTTACTTCCTCTATCTCTTCACTGTGAGATCTGGAATTTACAAATCCAGATAAATTATAATTAACCCCCCCCTGTTTCTGCCAGTCTCGGGACACTTGCCTGCTTCTTCTCTTCCCACCCCTTTGGTACTTTATCAGGAGCACTGTATTGGAATTGTCCCCCACGTTATAGGACAAGCTTTAAAAACAAAAAAGAAAAGCTTTTTTTTTTAAGAAAAAAGTTGATGTGAATCTCTGTAGCTACTTCTGTTGATACAGTTGATGTTATGGAGGGAAGAATTACATCATTTGTAAGTTGACCTGAAGTCCTTAAATGTTGCACTGTGTGATTGTAAAGCTACGTTGGCATGATCTGGATTTATGCAAAACCCTCATGTCTCTCACCACCTGCTTACACATGACAACTGTAGCCAAATGTAAAGGGATCTGAGCAGATTAATCCCAATTTCTTTTTTTTTTTTCTTTTACAGACGTGTAAATAAATTAAGAGTTTGGTTCACGGACATGCAGAAAGTCAAGGTAGTTTAACAAACAATAAAGCCTTGAACTTTTTACCATCACCTCCGTGGGGAGGAGTGGAGGAGCTGCAAGTTAGTGGCTGGTGACTATATGACTCATTGGGTGTATATATGATAAAAAGTGAATGTTCAGAGAAAATTTCCCATGGAAGAGAAATTGCTGTATGCTAGTAAATATGGCAGTTGCTCTCCCTACTTATTTGTAGAGAATGCTCTTCGTTATGCGCACAGGAAATGAAAGGAATTGCCTGCATTACCGCTAATTTTACAGTGTCCTGCTGAGGTCTTACTGAAGCGTGCATTTTCAGGGTAGTGTAGTGATTTTTTGCAAGTTGAGACATGTCACAGAAATTGTTGGTCAAATGCAAATACCGATTAAAAAATGTAGAGGGTTTGGATTGTTTCTGAACTCTTTTTTTTTTGGTGATGTGATGTAGCTCTTACATTTTTCTCTGTCAGGAGCTTACATTGGTAATCCAAACTGTATGTTTAGTCTTCGTATCTGTGAGAATACAGGTTGTCTCTGATTAAATAAGAGTTTGGTTTGGTATTAAACCTGTTCACCTGTTCAGTTTTTAGTTTTGTTATTTTTCCCCTGAACACAGTTTTGCCCTTGGCTGATTCAACCAGTAAGCTTTGCAGGCTTTTAAGGGTTAGAGTGCTTTTTCTGTACTCTTCTTTTCTGGACTTCCGTTTATGTTGTTCACAGGGTGAAAATGATGTGCAGAATCATAATCTCTTCCTGCACCCTAAAAAGAGGCAGATTAAAAAATGCAGGCAGTAAGCCTGGGTAATAATTTCTCAGTAAATACTTTATTGCTTTTTCCATCTTTTACACTAAAATCTGACTTAAACTAGACATAAATCTAGTCAGAAGAGGTCACTGGAATATTAATTGTCAGAATTAATCCTTTTAGACATGTGCTTGGTGTGAGGCCAGCTATTCAGACGTTTAACCGCGCACATATGTTGCTTATCAGTCTGGCAGCTCGCCAGTGAAGTAAACTTTGAGTTTGTGGTGGGTTTGTATCCGTAGAGTACACTGCTTGTTTGGTGCAAGTTGATGCAGTTTTTCTGTATGTCACACATGGCACGTAGCCTGCTACTGAAGAATGAGTTCTCTTCAGGGCGTTTTCAAAGAGCTGTAGTCTCTTAGTGCTGCGTGGAAAGAAGTGATATCATTCATGGTTGACCTTTTCATGGTGCTTCCCTATGAAGTACGATGAGCCAAATTTAATACTACTTACTCAGAGCAGAGGAAGAGGCAGTATTTCAAGCAGAGTAGTACTGTGGAACCCAAATACAGCTGAATGAAACCTCAGCCTGCCTCCACTCCTGCCGTTCTGACTTGGAGGAAACATTCCTTTATGTAAATACAACTCTTTCTTGAGTCAGGTCTGGACTGGACCCAGCATTTCTGTTTCTCTCCTCGTAGGAGCATGCTTCATACTCGACAGAATAACGATTATTTCATATCCTAATTATGGAACTGATTCATCCCCTGGGGCATGGAAAGCAAACAGTAGGAGTGAGTGCATCATTAAAAAATTAGCGTATTTTTGGAGAGGAAGTAAAAATAAAATGCGAGTCCATTGAAAAGTTTAATGATAAAGAAAAACAGCTTGCACTAGAGGAACTTTTTAAAGCAATCTGAGATTATGGCTGAGAGAACAGATTTTGTTAGTAACATGTTTATACTTTGGTCACGAGAAGTTATTAATTTTCTACTTGCCTTTATTTTTCAAGGAGAAGAATGAAAGCTCGCGCTCCTCCTCCACCAAATCAACCTTCTCCAGCAAGCAGATTTCACAGTGAGCGCAAGTCACCTGCAGAGACAGCTGTAATTTCCGATCAGAACCTCCTGAGCATGAAGGAGAACATGATAAACAGATCGGTGGACTTCACAGTCGTTTTACCCAGCGGGGTGGAGCAGAAGAGCACCGTACAGGGAAGGTAAGGCTTCCATTAGCTCCCGCGTGTGGAGCCCACCGTTCCCAGGGGCATACTTGCTGATATTATCGTCTCCCTTTCTGAGTTGATGGGGTTTCTCTGCCATGCTCCTCTCTGCGTTTTAAGCAGCTGTCGTACCAGAGGGTCCCAAGAGCCCTGTGTAAAGGCCCCTCTCTGCTGGGGCGGGAAGTATTTAACAGCTGCGGTGTCACTGTTTTCCTCATGGATCACCCTCAGCACGTGTATGGATCCGTCTCTTCCATGTAGTGGTACTGGGCTAGTCTGAGGTCGTATCCATCTCACAATACAGAAGGGGTTTGGTGCGGTGGGAGTAGGTGCTGCTGGCAAACAGCAATCCTGACAGCGTGCCTCTTGGAGTCGTGCCTAGAAGCACGTTCAGAAGATGAATGATTCATCACGCTCAGAGATCCTGCCTTCACAAATACGCTGCGACTGTGTAGACAGCAAAGCATCTGCTGGTATTTAAGAAGCCTTTTCTCTATATAAAAGTGTATTGGTTTTTTGCACGGGAAGAGGGAGAGGTTCTCCTTGTCTCTGGGTACTGCCAAGGGCAAATTGTATTGGAAAGGCAGTTTTGAGATTATTTGCTTCACCATGGGTGCTCTTTCTTCTCCTCATCCTCTCTGCGAGAACTGTTTTGAAAGAGGGAGACTTAACGACTTTTAAGAAAGAATTTGGAAGAGTTTTAAAAATATATTCAGTACTGTGATGGAACTGTAGCAAACAATGGTGTGGTCAGCAGTGGTCAGGAAACTGTAGGAAGTGATAATACCAGAGAAGGTGGATCTGTAGAGATGCCTGTTGATAAATCAGGGTGTGTTGTGCTTATTTTACATTTGGGGTTTGCAATAGTTAGTCTGCATTCCTGTGAAACTACTCTTCTTGGTCTGATATATTAGTCTATTTTGACTGTTTGTCTATTAGTTATTTCTGTGCTCTAGTATTTGTTTATCAGTCATTAATGTTTGGTGTCTGTCAGAAGGTGTTTGGTCTCCCCACCCAAAATTTCAGCAACATCTTATTAAAATAAGAAAGTAGTGTGTTTCTTAACTGAGTAGTTGGAAAGGCAGGAGACATTTAACTTCTTCATTTCAGCTTTACATTTAATCCTTTATGATCAGACCTGCCTGAATTTCAAAGTAGGATATGCTCTCCACCAGGTCTCAGTAGCAGGTTAAAATCAAGTGCAGGTATGTGTGGAACAAGTCAGAAGCAAAGGAAGGATGACTCTTTGCATCTTCCAAGAGGTGGCTCTTAGAAGATGCAAAGAATCAGTCCTTTGCTTCCATCTTGTTCCAGCCATATTCAGCCCAAGGTTAGAAAGAAAAGTTGGTCTAGATTAGTAGATGGCTCAGTACCATTCTTTTGCTGTGTTTAGTGGCTCTCTTCTGTTTGTGGCATATACGTGGAGTTACTTGAAAGAAAACTCCCATTTAAAATCAAGCTGCAGGTTTGGGGGTTTTTTTCTAAGTGTTTTTAATGGAATATCTTACGTGAGGCAAGATAACTGTCCAAATTTGCATGAATTATCACAATATTATGCACTACAGAAATATATTAGCATTCCATATTAAATAGAAATGTTTAGCACATAGAACACCATGTATTGCGGTTCTGCCAGGTTATTTGCTTTTCTGTGAAACAATAGTAATAAGGCTGAGGGGAAAAGAACGCATGCAAATTTTAGTTTAAAAGAAATATGTCTGTAAACAGACAAGCTGAGATCTGTATCAGCGGACTAACACTTTTTTAAATGCTCACTGCTGTGCAGCTTAATGAATATTCATGTAAACGTCGGTGTAGGTGGGGTTCTCCTGTAGTTTGGACTGAAGTAGGTGTAAATGTTTTTGTTGGTGTGTGGCGTGTTACATATGATTTAAACATGGTTGTGAAATACAGACGTTTGCAACTTGGGGACAGTGCCAGAATAAGTCATCGTGAAATGACCTGATACGGTTTCGATTTAGATACTGCATGTTTCTGTTTAAATGCTGCTTCTGTTAGCAGTTACCACAGCACACTATTTTTCTGAAGCCTCCTATACATATTAATGACATCTGTTTTCCCTGTTTGATCTTCAGTCATCATCTTCTCACTGTGTTCTTCTCTTTTCAATGCGGTCACCTATTTCACATTTTCCACGCTTGCCACTTTTTCAGCTCACGCTGCGCGACTCGGTTAAACTTGAAATAGGTTACTGTAAAGAAGGTCCTTTCTCATTGCATGCGCGGGAAGAGCTGTCACCTACATATATTTTAGTCTTTTGCCTGTTAATAAGGGATTGTTCTCATTTTCCATTCTTGTCCTCTTTGCCAGTAGCTCTCCCGGGTTCTTCACCAACTTCTTGAGCAGCTGCTGGCCAACAACATATCCGTAGAAAGAGGATGGGCAGCCCACCACCCAGTAGTTTCCCAGATGCTGACAGCTCGCAGTTGAAGGGCAGTTCGTGAGCTGCAGTTGTAATGGCGGTAGCTGATAACCTGTGAAGGACTTTATTTTCTTTGGATTTGCTTGCATTTTGAATCTGTATACAGTTTCACATGTTTACACATTAGAAGAGATGCCAGTTCCTTTGGCAAATATGCTGTCCGTGCACTTATTTTAACTTCCTGCTAGAAGAAGAATATCCCACGTATATGACAGCTTCAGGTACGGCTGGTACCTTGAATTTTTTTCAACTTATGTTGTTTTGTTGATGACAGATACTGGTTTATGAAACCAAAACTTTTCAGAAACATAACCAGTTTTAATAAACCTATTTTCTCTGATCCTGGATGGAATTTTAGGGAGGAAGGTTGAAAAGAAAGAACCCATCGGTACGTTGGTAGAAGAGAATTTCTGGGTGTTGAGGAACATATTTCATATCTGCTGTGTCAGGCAGTATCAAGCTCCAGTGAATGTTGAGTTATTGATGCAAAATGGAGTCCCTCCGTACAGAGGCATGGAATAAGAGAGGGGCAGTGACTGACTCTCTTAACCTCGTGGTTTAAGAATCACATCAGCAATAAGAGTTCTTGAGAATGCAAATACTTGAAATCAGATGTTTTTATACAGGGTTAATATCCTGACCAAAATAAATACGGAATGGATCTCTTGTAGTTGGAAATATTGCTGGTGTCGAGTGGATTTGGGGTGGGGAGATGACTCAAAGTTGTAAGCTGGAAAAAAAAACCCCAAACCAATCCTGTCTACCTTTTGTTCCAGATTTAAATGCTCCATTTAAAGTTGCGTTATGTGATGCTTCAAATCTAGGTAGAGTTCACCATACCACGAGTGCATCATTTATTTAGAGCTTGTCTTCATGTTAAAGAACAGGGTTTGAATTGGAGAATTTAGTGTATGGATTTAACAGATAAGATGGACTTTGTCTGCTCTCAGCTTATGTTTGTTAGTGCTCTTACTGGCACTGTTGTCTGCCTCATAGTGAATGCTTAATTGCCAGCTCATAAAAGCACACTGAAGTGTGAATATATTTAATTCCTAACATTTTATCTGATCTGTTTAGCATTTCAAAGCATTACCACTGTTCCCTCCCAAAGATGGTTAACTAGTGACACATCCACGGCTTGTATTGCCTTTTTTTCTCCTATATTATAACTGAGCTAAATTTTTTTAGCAACTGTTTTTTTCTCTTGCTAACTGTGAATGTCTTCTTCCCTGCAGTAAAGCTGTGATGGATCTGTTGGTCGATTTATGCAGCCAGTATCGCTTAAATCCATCCCAACATAGTCTTGAGCTGAAGTCTTCGGGAACTCAACAACCTCTGAGTTACAAGCCAAACACTTTGATAGGAGCACTGGACGTACAGACAGTACTTCTGAAAGAGAAGGTTCCTGAAGAGAAGACAAAGCGACCTCTGCCAAGGGTCCCCGAGGTCAGTACTCTGTAGGGCTGAAATGGTGCCATGAAACGCCATTTTCATTCCTGTGATTTCAAGCAGTTCTTCCAGTCTTTGTGTCTTCAAACCAAATGGGAAAGGCTTGAGATTGACTAAAACCTGATTTGCAAGCAGACTGGCAGGTGCTGGTCTGGACTCCAGCATTTAGACAAAATGTTATGTTGCATGTTGTTGAATAGATGGAAGTCTGTTCTTATAAAGACCCTTGATTGAAGACTGGGATGGTTGAAATTTGTAGTAGTGGCTGAAATGAAGGTTGCGGGATTGTGTGGAGGTAGATAGGGTTTTGGTGGTATTTTGTTTTCCATCTTTATTGAAGACATGGGAGAAGACTGATCGTTAATAAATGTATTTCACAGTATTGTGAAGATTCAGAAGTAGCCGTTTGCCAAATACGTTTGCTGAAATTTTTATTATTCTGAATTTGTATAGCTAATTACACTGTCACGCCTTTCAGAGTGGTACTTGTAAACAATCACAAATTATGTCTGCCTCGATTCCTTTTCCTTATTCACCTGTTCTTGTGAACGTCTCCTTAGTTGACAGGGGAGTTCTGAGTTTTGGGGTTTTTTTTTAATAATATCTATTGCAGTGCGGTAAGTCTGCCTAGGAGGAGTCAAGACAACGTGGAGGTCCCCAATGCCTTTCTCGTTCGAAGGGAGCCTAGCCGTCACAGAGGGAGAGCTGAGCGCTTGTGCTTGTTTCCGCAGAAATCCGTGAGGCTGGTGGTGAACTACCTGAAGACGCAGAAGGCTGTGGTTCGAGTTAGTCCGGAGGTGCCTCTCCACAGCATCATCCCGGCGATCTGTGAGAAGTGTGAGGTCAGTCAAGAGCACGTCGTTCTTCTGCGAGACGGCATCACTGGGGAGGAGCTGGAGCTTACCAAGTCCTTGGAGGAGCTGGGAATAAAGGAGCTGTATGCCTGGGACAGAAAAAGAGGTGAGCCGAGGCCGAGAGCGTTCGATGGCGCACCGACGATACCGTGGGCGGCTTCGAAGCGTTGGGGCTCTTGTTCCCGCGGGGCCTAGTGAAGCGGCAGAGCGCGCGGCGCCGCGGCCCGTGCCCAGACGGCCCCGGCGGCTCTCGCGCCTGCGCCAGGCCGGCCGCAGCCGAAGGAGGAGCTTGGGCACCTCCCGACGCTGCCGTGGGTGTCGGCGGGGGCCGCAGGGGCCCGGC
>JAVJGG010000048.1:20535331-20558848 GCA_035590195.1 Aviceda cuculoides
CGAAGCTGCCGTGGGTGTAGGCGGGGGCAGCAGGGGCCCGTCACCTGCCCGCGGTGCGGGCGGGAGGGGCAGGAAGAGGAGAGGGGTGCCGTCGCGCTGGCGGCTGCGCCAGCCGAGAGGCAGAGGCGACGGAGCGGGGCTTACGAGAGAGCGGCCGGGTAGGTTCAGGTTCGGTTCCTCCGAAGGGCGAGGGTGCTCGCAGTTCAGCGAAGAGGAGCTAAGAGGTATTCGCGTTTAAAATTTTGTTCTCTCGTTTAGTCGCCCCCCGCTTGCCGTTCTCGTAGACGATGTTGTAGCGGCAGCTTCTCGGGCTTGAGTTTTATCGGCCTGATTGCGTATTCAAATAGCGGAGTTACGCGATGTGCTTTAAAATATACCTGGCTTTAAAAATACGCAGTGACAAGCGCTACTTCCTTTGAGGTCAGAAAATGATATTCATTAAAATTGTCTCCTGCAGTTTGTCTCAATCGGTATCGCTTCCAGCACAGTAAATGTCCTTATTTATTGTTTAGATAACGTCAGTCTTGCAGGTGCTGAGCAGCAGGCTTATTTTTTATTTATATAGTTATTTATTTATGTTGACGTTCTGTCTCTTCTTTCAAACTCCTTTGGTAAGTGACAGTTCTACCTCTGTGTGAGTCAAGTTTCAATGAGTTTAGACTTTTAAGTAAACTAAATGTCTCCTTTTCCTTTGAATTGTTAGGATGTTCAAAGAAGTGGCTGACAACATGTCATAACTCAGTTGCATGTTTGTTTGGGTTTTTTAAGACATGTTTACTGTAATTAAGCCAACCATTTTGGAGCAACATATTGAACATGCAGAGTGTTCAACAGGATTCGTTCAGCATACTTCAGGGACAACTTGTAGAGTAATTATCCTAAGCCTTCCTTAAACTCTTTTCCTTTAAAAAGAAAGTGATGGTGTGTATACTGGTGTAATATTGGTCCTCAAATCCGTCTGTAGCCTGTACAGTCAAAACCAAGACTTTACTTCAGGGCTGGGTTTATAGCAGCAAATTACATAACACTTCATAGCGTGCTGCTCTCTGCATTAGACTTTTTAAATATTTTATTCTTTTTTTAACTTTTCGGTATACCTTTCATTATGATACCCCGCCCCCCCCCCAATCCTTAGTGTATTTCAGCCTTTTCTGCCTTCCTCTTACTCTGCACGTTGGTGTCCGATGAGAAAACAGGTAAATACACATAAAATTTACAAACAGTTTCTTTTGTTACAGCAAATTCCTTCTTCCTCTGTTCTCATTTGTAACCTCTAAGGGAAGTAATCCCAGTGGTTCAGTAGCAACCGGTCTATGAATTGCGCGTTGAGTAGCTGTCCAGTCTGTTCAGTTATCAGAACAGATTTTTAAAAGACATTCCCACTGACGAGTAGGGCAGCAGAGGTGCTGAAAGCATAGGCTGTGCTTGTAAGAGCAAGTTCTAGAAAAGCTTTGTGCTGTCATTCTCTCCTTCCCTGAAACAGAAGTACTGAGTGCTGAAGGCTTGTTAAAAGACAAGCTCTGCTGCCACCTGCTTACTAAATTCGATTTAGCAGTTGAAGCGGCTTCACGAGTGAACCGGGAGTTAATACAAATGCAGCTAAACTGCTTCTAGTAGCAGCTCTGCATGTCTGTTGTCAGTCAACATTTTTTCTGTAATGCTTAGGGAAACAAGTAGTAGGAGTAATTAAAGAATATTGTGGTTTACGAGGCAATATTAGAACTTTAATGTGTCTTCTCTTGTCCTTTCATTGCCTCCCTTTTCCAGTTCCTCCATCAAAAACTCAGTCTGAACCTTCTCTGAACTATAGAGGTACTGTACAATGCTGCTGAGGGAAAACTGTCTTTCCCTTCACACTGTGTTTCATGTGGCTTTGGTAGATGGATCTTTAAGAATGTTGCATAAAAAGCTGTAGAGAAACAAGCCTTGTTTGATCTGTGTTGTCTTTTGCAAAGTGGTGTTTACATGTCTGTGCTTTTGGTCAGAACACACTGCATACTGCTTTTTCAGTAATTGCCATTAAAATGCCAGCAATTAACAAATCCTGTCATTTAACTGTTCTGTGATATGATACGTTTCTATACAGATTCCAAGCCTTTTCGGGTTACCTGAAGCATGATTAGTTGAATTTCAGAAATACTAACATTTCAGAGGTCTCCTGGCTTCAAAATTTGTTTAGTAGCAAAGACAGAATATTCTGAGATCTGTGAGATCTTCCACTGATTTCAATTTACATGAAACGAAGCATTTTAATAGCAAACCTGTGTATACACATTGGATAACTCTGAATAGATGCTGACTTCTGAACTGCTGAGGTACGTGGGGTTTGGTTGGATTACATCGGTGCTTCGGCTTCTAGTTAAACAGAAAATGTGGGTATTTAGTATATCCTTTTCCCCCACTGAGCCTGTTATAATACATTGCTTAAATTAATTTTTCCCGAGAAAGGTATGGTTGATTTGTAACTGGCTTTACTTCTTTGCATTACTAGTAAACACAACGTAACCAAAATAAAACTGGCTAACTCTTTAAATTTTCAGGAAGGAAAGCCGTCCATCTCCAGTAGGTGACAGCCATTGAGCAAATCTTAGCTCATGGCCTATTGCCTCTTGGCTTCACTAATGCCCCAATCCTCTGTCATTGCTTGCCGTGGCTTCCTCTTATGCAGAACATAATACTAGAGAGAATATCTACTGTATTTATTTAAGAAAAACTGATACAGATTTATAAAGATTGCTTGTTGGTTTGAGATGATACGCTGTGTTTAAAATCCCAATTTGTCGGTATTGTACAACGTTTAATGGCGACGTTGACAATCAGCTGTTTGACATGGCTTGTGCTAGCCTTTCATCAGTGTCGGTCGTAGTTGAGGACTGTCTGAGTAAGGGAATCATGATCCACATCTAGTTGCAGCCCAGCCCTGAGCAGAAAAACAGCAGTTTTTGGAGAATGAGCATAGGCAGCACTTAGTATTTGAGGAAGGTATTAATTTATGACTGTAATTTTTTTGCAGTAGAGTTGCAGTGTTTCATAAGGATAGTTTCTCCCTGTTCTCCTCTGGGTTCCCCATCTTTACTCTTCTAGGCGCTTTGAGCTACTGTATGTGCTTAACACCTTCTAACACCTGACATTGTTGATATGCTAACGCTATCTGTGTGAAAATCATGTGCTTTGTGTGAAATGCAAATCAGTTTACTGGAGTTCTGGCATGAGGATTTTTTTTGTGAAGTCAATGTTTGTTTTGTGTCAACAAGCAAGTCATTTTGCATTTGCTTCTTAATTGTTATTAAACAAATAAAGCAAATATTACAAGAGAAAGCAATTTTTCCCTGTACATTAAACTTTCTGCGTGCTGGTGGGATACTCTGATGTGCTTGGAGCCAGGGAGAAACCTTTATAGCATTATGCAGTGTCCGTTAAAAAAAGTGGGAGAGCTTTACAGTCTGTATATTGAAGGTCAAACCAGCGGTTGTTCCCTGTAATGCACGACCTTATTTTGCTCCCCCAGTTTGTCTGGTGTGGGGAAAACCGAAGGGAGACTGAACTGGCTGAGAGTTCTTACAGTTCTTTAGCTGGTTCGAGGAGGACACGCGTGTTTGAGCTCTTAGAGCCTGAAATACGTACAAACTCGCCTCTTCTCCCACCCGAAGTAAAAGCACGGAGTTGAGAAGATGGGCACAACCGGCCGGTTTCAGCTCCAAGGAGAGCCCTTTTTGCAGGGGAAAGGTCTCTTCCTCTTCGTGGAGCTTTGTCCAAATCCACTTTGAGAGTCTTTCCGTTAAGTTCATTGTGTTAAGTCAGGCCTGTGAATTGTTGAAGATATTCACTATCATCTTTCTTTTAAAAGTCTGTTGGGTTTTTTTTTACTATTGCAGTACTCCATGAGTTTTAAGTGAGACACCTAACAAGCATTTCTGAAGACAAAGCGACTTGCTCATTTTTTTGCCTTTTAATAAGGATTACTAAATTGTGATTGAAAACTTAACTGTAGTTTATTAAATTACTCCATTTGTCTCTATTAGATTTTGGAACAAACTCAGAACAAATAAAAGTTTGATGAAAAAGTAAGTGCAGGGTCTGACAGTTACTTAGATAATTCAGTTCATAACATCTCCAGCTCATAAAAATACAGCATTAATCCAGGATGTTTTAGAATACTGATCTTCTGAATCTTTATTTCGGAAATGTAAAAAATATTCCATCATAATTGTTTCAGAACCAAGTCGAAAGGCTTCAGTAAGCAATGATGCAATAGAAAAAGAAAAGGCAAGACTTCTGGGATTGTTTAAAGCTGAAGGAAGAAGCAGCAAGGTAAGTGTTCAGCACTGTACTACCTTACTAAAGAGAATTGTTTTCTTCCCAGATGTGTTATGTCTGTGGATGGTGTCATTTGTTTGGGGTTTTTTTGGTTGTTCTTTTCTTCTTTTATCTCTTCCCTCTTCCCTTTTTCCTTTCTTCTGTTAGCAGGTGCATAAAGCATGTTTAATCAGTGCAGCCTGATGGAGATACAGGCACATTGACCATTTACTCCCCCCGGCCCCCCCCCAATGCCGTGGGGTCCGTGGCTGTTAACAAAGCGCAGTAGGTTCAAGCAACTTATGTCCACTTACTGGTAGTGCTCCCATTACAAAATGCATTTATGAAAGAACTGATGTAATGTAATACAATTAAGATATCAAGTAGAAGTGTCTTATTAACTCTTCTGTGCATGGGTGATAATCTGTTTTAAAGCATTTATATATTTAGGAAGCTCTCTGCAATCATGCTATTGCCATCTCCAAGTCTGTAAAACCAGTGAATCGGGTGTAGAAGAAATAACTTGCAGTGCTAAACTGAAGGATCAGTATCTGCTGGGGTGCATGTTAGGCATTTTTAACTTTGTTTTTAGTCTTGAGTTGGAAAATTTAAAAAAGGAATTTCCTAGAAAGTAATTTTCTTCTGTTGAAAAATTTTTCATTCATTACAGAAATTAAATACAAAAACCCCTTTATAACTCAAGAACATAAAACACTGGGCTTTTAACTTCATACTTTTTGTACCCTTCACTACAAATATCAGTGTCAACTGATGTTGATTGTAAAGTATTTAATACTCCAAGATGTCAGAGTAAAAAGGGATTTTTCTTTTGTTTAGTTTAAAAAGTCATGCAAGGCTCTTGCAGTGAAGTTATAAAATGTGTGTCTCATTAACTGGTATTGAGAAACATGCGCTTGTTAATGGACCAGTGTTTCACTTACCCTTCCAGTCTTCTCAGTTATGTTTTTATAACTGTGAAAGCTTTCAAAAATCTTTACTAGTTCTCTGCCCTTTCGATTATCATCAAATTTGGAGTGCTTTTGCTGTGGAATAGCTTCCTTTAGAGACACTGGGAACTACTGTGTTGAAAAACCTGGTCTGTCATGGGTGCCGAGCTATTCTTAACACCTTACCAAGGACACATGGGAACTGTATTTTATGAGATAGGAAGTCAGTCGCTTCCAGAGTGTTTATCCTCTGTAAGAAAATATTTCCCATTTAGAAGGGAACAAAAGCGTACCTGGGGCAACAATGCTGTATCTGCCTGGAAGACTGGATTGAGGAAGGGAGCCCAGCTCGAGCCCCTGGAGCACGCCGCGGGGCCGCGGTTCCTCTGGAAAAGCCAAATACAGTACAGCACCCAGTTTCTGCATTAGAGTTTGTCCGCCGATTCCATTTTTCCGGGCTTCAGTATGAAGTGTGTGCTCTTGGAGTTCTAACTCCTGAAGCAGCTCAGATTTAACTTGCAAAATATATATGCCTGCAACCTTAGAAGAAGTTGCTCCGGAGCATCCCAGTTCTGTGGTCACTACAGCGGGGGTCTCCCAGCTGAGTTGGGGATGAGTGTCCCGAGATTGCAAACTCCTCTCTCTTTTCCTATTTCTCTTCCTCGTGCTTGTTAATCACAAAGGAAGTGATACTTTGAGGGGTTTTAAAATACAAATTTTAGTAGATGTTAAGGATATCGAGGATCAGTTAACAAGTTATAAGTAGTATTTGACCTGGGAAAAAGTAGGAACTGTACAAACAAGTATGAGAAACCACTTCTAAATCTGAGGTGAAGGTGTAAGTCTTTCTTGCTCCTAGTTCTGACAAGTTAATTGACTTTTCTTGGTCATGTCTGTATTGGACTCCTGCTTGCAAAGGACAAACACTCTGTCAGAAAAGAAACTAAATCAGTTACTTTGTTTAGTCTAGCAAGGAAGTCATTGTTGCCTTTTCAATACAAACCTCTAGGAGTTTGAAGCAAATAGATGGAAGAATTACTGAAAACCGAAGAGTAGCGCAGCACACAGAAGCAAGCAGGTGTTAACCAGCCATAATACATCTGGCTTGGTATTGTGGAAGATCTCTAGCCAAAAAACAGCAGTGAAACTGCTGAACAGACTTAGTTAGCAGAATGAGGGCAAATTAATTAAGTTTTTTTAAGAAAGGATTTTGTAGGCTTATAAAGGGATTATATGATGGGATGCCCTGTGATTCTAGGGCACTGGAATCGAAGGCCCAGATTTCCTAAACTCTGCTCTTTACAGTTGTTCTTACATTTTTACTCCTCTGCAAGACTTAAGTTGGTTCTGCTTATTTGTTTTATTTTTTTCTTTATTTGCATTATGATTTGCAGTGATGCTGTGTGTGTATGTATGCACGTGGTCACGCGTAGTCTGTATTTTAGAACTATTGGATAGTAAGAATTGTCCGAAGTCTCGCACAGCGGTAGCGCTGCAGAGCTGCAGGCATTTACAAGGGGAGGGCCGTTTCTTTTACGAGGGACGTTGCAAACTGTCCTGGATCAGGTGTCACTGCACATTACAGGCCCACGCTCAGATTTCCGTGCCCACGCACATGCTTTCTTTCTCTGCTAGCTCACTGAAAGCAGTAATCGTGGTATGACAATACACTAGATCTAACTTTTTGAAAACAACTTCCTGCTCTATTAAAAACATCGTGACATAGAACGAAAGCAGAGTCCTCCTGTTCTCGTGGTTGATACAAATGTGTTGAAAGTATTTCTTTGGTTAACTTTGTTCTGCCAGGCTTAATGCCCGATCAGGTATCATCTTGTTCTCTCCATTCTAATTTTATGCTGGATCGGTTACCCTCTGTTCTCCTGCAGCTGGCATAAAAACCCTAAAGGTGGCATGAACCCCGTATCTTTTTTTTACGTGAAACGCAGTCATGTGCCTGAGGCTAAATCCAGACCGAATTGGCACTGCCGAGCAGTCGGGTAGAGCAGGGGACCTGGCCTTAAGCAGGGCGGGCGCTAGCGCGCGGAACCAGTCCCGACCTTGGTGGGGACAAGTCCTCTGCTCGTCCCACCGTGTCTGGGGCTATGGCGGAGACTTGCAGTCTGGTCCCTGGTGCTCCGGGAGCTGCTTACCACCCGCTCTCCTCCTTGCCCGACAGTCGTCCTGTTGCTTTATATTCTTGGTTGCAGTTTTTTCTGCCGATAGATTTCTTAGGGCCTTGCCCACGTCAGGGGAGTTTTGCAGGCTACTTCAGTTTCTCAGCCATCAGGTCCAGCACCACTGAGACGGTTTGTCGTGGCTCTGCAGTGAGGTTCGATGCTTTGCTCTGGCGTGTTTTTGCTGTTTTGTTTCCTTTGCCGCTGCTGTGTAGGATACTTGTTTGTGTTGCAGACAGAAGAACATTTGAGAAGGAGCAGAGATTGTGGTGAGGAGGATGTTTTTAGTTCTGCATCTACAAGTGAAGGAAGCTTGGATGTAAGTACTAACACGGCTCGTAGATGCTATTGCCTTCCTGTTAGATCCTGCAGTTTGAATAACCAGAAACCACTGCTATTCCTGATGCTTAGCCAAGTAGAAATAGCTTACTTCGTAGCAGGCTTAGTTACTCGAGTGCACGGTTCGCATATCTTGAGGAAGTTAAAATGCAATGCACTGTCTTCAAATAAAACTTGCTAACTTCACTATAAATAAAGTTTCTTTCGAAGCTAAACTCTAAGCAGTTGTGAGCAAAAAGTGTTTTAACTGAGGACATAGGTGTTGTGACTGTAAGACAGTGACAGTACTGCATGATGCAAGAGTACGTTTCCCTTATCAGTGACATTTAGAGGGGGCTTTTTTCTTATAAAACCACACCTCTCGTTTTTATCCCTTCACATGTCTTCTGCAGCATGGCAGCATTCCATTTGTTCCAGAAGTAGCTTGGGGGTAGAGAGTACTTTTGGTTTAAACACTGGAAATAACTGAAAGGTTTTTTGTTAAGTACTTCATTAGGTTTAGGGGTACTAAAATCCTGTGAACCATATTTAGAAAGGTTTTTAAGTGCCCTACAGACTACTAAATTATGAGGATTTAGGTATCTAATTAGGAAGTGTGAATCCTAAATATTTTTGTAAGGCTGTTCTGGTGGATTAGTAATCAAAATAAATGGTGTTTCTTTTTGTTGCTTTTCATTACTTGAGGGGTTTTTTTTGTTACCATATTTTCAAAACCTGGAGAAGAGACTGCTGATGACGTGATAGAAGCCTCAAATGTAAGGTTCAGCTCTGAATCCCCCTTTCACAAACAGGTATTTGGAAAAGGAGTGCTGATCCGCAAGATGTACAGCTGACTAGCCACAGAGAAGGGTGATGGAAAATAGTGGGGGAAAATGGAGTGAGAGAACAAATCCCAGATAAAAAGGATAATATAAAAGAAGTCAAAAGGGAGAGACAGATGGAGAAATGATTGGCTGGAGGATTAAAAAACACCTACCTCTGCAAATGTGGAGACTTCATAATGAAAGAGTACTGAAACAGGAAAGGTGCTTGTAACACTAAAAATTTGGGTGGCACTGTAAAGATGAATGTTTTAGTGAGAGAGCTCTATTAATATAAAGTGCTACTAGAGGGTGATGTGGGTATTTGAAATGTACTATGTAAAATTATAGAAAAAAAATCACAAGTTCTGCCAAAATAAAATCAATTTATGGTTAGTATTTACTGCCATTATAAAATAATCTCAATATCTTGATACCCAAGAGGAGGAGGAGGAAGAGGAAGGATTCCAAATGAGGATATGGAGGTAGTTCAGATACTCTGAACTGTCTTTTACACTAGTGTGTGGTGCTTTCCTCAGAAGAGAGACATCTCTTAATTTATTTTTGTAGGGAATCTTGTAGGGCAAATCATAAATAAAGATTTTTTTTTTTTTTTCCCCTTTGACACTGATGATAAAAGGTTTAAAAACTGTCTTGGACATGTAACTGTCTTCTAAAGGCACAGGTGATAGGGAGCAAAGGTATCTTGAAGAGGTAAAAATGTTTTCTTTTTACTCAGTTACATGGACATGTCACGGATTTAATTTTTTTTTTTTCCCCCTTTCCTCTTAAGAGCAATTAATCTTCAAGAACAATGTAGCCATTGTTCAGTGTTTACATCTTTCATTTCTGGCTTGACACCTGTATTTGTATGAGCACTGATCCTGCTAAGACATAAATACATGCTTAAGTGAACATATTGACATAGTTCCATTTATTTTGGAATATTTTAAGCTATTCTGTTAAAGCTTGCAGAAGACATATAAAATTAGTCTAACAGATCTGCTCAGCAGCACAGAGGGTCCATTCTTTGAACAGGCTAGATGGGCTTCAAGAAAAATGTCAACAATTGTGACGTCTTGGGTGAAAAATTCTAAAATACTGTAAACTTGGCATAGATAACTTGTATTAACTTAAGATAAAATTCAAGTGGGAATGCCAATGAAAGCACTTCATAATTTTTAAAATTCAGCTTAGCAGTTCCTTATGGGCTAGACTTTGAGACCCTCAATTGTTCTGAGAAATGCTTTATTCCACTTGCTCGACAGATATCCTCACTTATTTACTTCATTGGAACTGAGCATCCTTATTCAAAAAAAGTGGTATATTACATAGCCATATATGCAAAATACACATTTAGAACTCATTATATAGAAGTTTCATTGAACTAAGGTAGGACTTTTGGCAGAATGTCATCCAGTGGAGGCTTCCTCTTTTGCATTTTCCTCAGGTCTACTTTCTGTTACTGTTTTGGGTCATCTGAAAGTATTTTGCATTTGCTGTGCGGGAATCAAAGCCGAAGTTTCAGATTTATTTCTGAAAGGAAAATAGTTTGCCATTGCCTTCAGCATAGTGCCAGGAGATACACTGGCTGGATTAGGAAAATTTTTCTTGCCTATAAAGAAATAACATGACTCATGAAGTACTGCTGAGGTAATGGCATGAATTCCAGTATGCTTAGTTTAAATCCTTTCCTCAGTATTATGTGGTGGTGATGTGCACTGGATTGTAGAAGTAATGATTCTGTTCTGGGTATTGATTAGGGGTTTTTTGGAAAACTGGGAAATATGAAGGAATGGAATAAAGGTGTAAGAAACAAGAGATCCTTAGTATTTATTCAAGCACAAGTTATATTTGCTTTTTAACCACCAAACCATTCTCAGTGCCATATTTATCTAATTATTACTGGAATTATTAGTGCCTCTAAAAATACTTTGCATTGTTGATGAGGAAGCAGATTTTCAAAGTCAAGATGGGAAAGTCAACACTTATGCTTGAGGTGAAAGGACATTCGTTCACAGTATCAGCAAAAGTAAATGTGAAAAAAGAAGAATTTGTTGACTCCTTAGCGGGTGTAAAAATGCAAGAAAAGAATTCTCCATGGCGGTGCTCAGAGTGCAGCAGTTCGTTATACAACACGCCAGTAAAGGATCTGAAATCTAATGGTGTATTGTAAATGAAAGAAATCTTTTCCCTTAATCCGTTCCAGTTTTGTGCTAAGCAGATGAGCTTTCTATCTGGGTTAACTTTACACAAATCAAATGCTATTGAAATACACTTGTGTATAAATACAACATACAAATAAAGCAGTTAGAAGTTGCAGCACAGTTAACCATATTCCACTTTTTGTGTGCCAAAGGCAGACAGTCAGAGCTGGAATTTAGAACAGCCGGTGGAAAAAAGGGAGTTTAATCATCTGTGCCGCTTGGTGTCACTGTCCTCAAATAAACAGCTGGTCAAGATGAAACCCGATATTTGAAACACAGCACTAAAATTAGCTGGTTTTATTTTTGGGGCCTTCGTGTTTTCATAAATCAAGAGCGAAAAAACAACGTCCCAAGTGCTGAACAACGTGTAGCTCTGATGTGGACTTTGTTTATGTAATAAATCAGCTTGGGAAAAAAATATTTAGAAGTACAGCCAGGGACACTTACCAGAGGATTTGAAACTTCAGCACAATGTCTTATCACACAAGGTTTCTCTAGTTCAAACAGGGCTTCAGCAGAGCAATGTTAGAGGATTTTCACCAGGACTGTTTTTAAAAAATCTGGCCTTCACTGTATGTCTGAATAGAGGGTGTTACTCAGAATCCGTGAGCCTAAATGAAGCAGGTAGTCCAGTAGTTCCCTGCTTAATGAATCTGTCATGGCTGTTGTTATATATGTTCATGAACAAAACCATCAGAAAATACAATGTAATTTTAAATTGCAAACAGTTATTAGGTAGGTTTACGATATATGTATGGTTTTGGTTTTTTTATTTCATAGTACCTATGTAATTGCAGTATCATGCTTCAGAAGAAAAATACTGTGCTGATGTTCGAATAAAGTCATCAGGACTTCTGGTGCATTAGTAACCTTGGCAGTCACTTCTTAAATGATGGGAGCAGCTATTTTCCCTATAAAGGCCTTTAAAAAAATAGATTATTTACCTTTTCAGGACCTTGTTTGCTCTTAATGTACTCTAACTTTTATGCCCTCGTTGATGGCAGAAGTTATATAATTCATGATATGCTTTCCCAGTTCAGAAGTGGTTGGAAAGAAGTATCAAGTATATTTATGCCAAAGTGATTGGAAATGTGATTTCTCTTCAAACCGTGTCAAGTCCCAGGTGGTCAGTTAATACCGTCTACTGCCAGGATTTCACCTCACGTGGCCACGTACTGTTTTGGGCAGTAGGGATGAGAATACTGCCCAGGGCATCTAAATAGAAGTTAACAGCCATCTGTTTTTAATACGTCCTTGTGTCTGACAGTCACATTCACTTTAAATTCCTGGGTTCGTGTTCTTGCTTCTTGGTCTCCTGGTAATGCTTAGGGTGATGTTGGTTACGTGTGTTTATTTGTACTAGCAGGGCCAAATCCTGGGAGAGTTCTGTTGCATTTTATACAGCTATCTATGTACTGTCAAGGGTGTAGGTTGTGATCTGGCCTTGAAACAATACTGCTTAGTGTGGTTCGGTTTGCAAAACATAAAACTCACCAGATTTGAGAGTTGCCTAAATGCTACAGCAGACTGACCTGTTCTCCCCAGTCTCCTGTTACAGGGTGCCTGTAAGCCGCTAGTTCGGTGGCCCAGGATGACACTAGGGAAGATACAGTATAGTTATAAATGTTTTCATTTGTGCAACTGTTTACATGACTAGAAGAAAAATAGATTTATTAAATACCAGATATCTCAGGATAAGGTAGAGTTAGTTTTATTTGATATCCTGTGATACTCTTTGGAAAAAAAAAAAAAAAAGTAATTTTATTGTTAAGTTTCCTTGCTAAGAAGATAGGTTTGCCAGAGCCAACTGGCTTGTGACTGGCATTCAGAGAATTCCAATAGGTAAGCAAAGATGACAGTGATCAACTCCCTGTCTCCTTGTCTACTGAGGGCAGGGCAAGAAGTAATGTGCTTTATATATAGCAATGAAAAATTAACTTAGATGTTAGAGGGAAAAAAAATTTGACTGCATGGAGGTTTGACAAGGGAGCAGGTTACTAAAGAGGCTGTGAAATCCTTATCATCACCTAACCTGTACAACCTCCAAAAATGCCTGGAGGATGAGCTACACGTACTTGATTCAGCCTCGGCGCAGAGGGATAGACCAGGTGAACCTTTCGGCCGGATGATGGCTGCCGAGGAGGTGCAGCTGTGCCCGCCTCCTCTTGTGGCGCGCACTTACAGGATATTGATAGTCTTTGTTCGTGTGAATCATAGGTACTTTGACGTAGTATCTTTAGATTTTTCTTACAGTATGTGATAGCAGAAGGCAGGAGCTGGAAACAGTGGCTGCCTGCCACCAGACCAAGTTCTTGCTCCGAAGCGCAAAGCGTGGTGTTACTAGACCTCTTCACAGGAAAGGTCCTTGGAGTTAGTGTGGGGGAAGAAAAAAAAAAAAAAAAATCTCAGAACCAGCTGAACTGCTCTGACTCAAAAAGAAAAAAGAAAAAAAAAGAAAAAAATAGCCTGAGGCAGACACCTGGAATGGAAAGTCTCAGCATCTATGGTTAAAGCATGGTAAAGTTACAAGCTATTAAAACCAGTATCTGGTGAAGAGACATGTCTGTCGGCTGACCCCTGTTCTGTCTGTGCTGCTTAGCTTGTACTACCACAGGATTGCCAACTTCGTGCGTTCAAAAATCACTTGTCAGCTCTTGCCCTCACCACACAAAAGTGGCTTGAGATCATGAGATTTGAAAACAAATCATTTAGGCTGGACTTCCCTTCCCTCCATTTGGCTTCTGAGCATTAGGTTTGTGGAGTTCACATTTCTAAATATTTTTTTGCAGCCGTGAAGGTTTTATTAAAACCAAAAGATTATGGTGTAGTCCTTGGTTGACAGAACATGCACCTTTGCATAAAACTGCATGGTTCAGAGTAAAATCATGACAACACATTGCATTCAAGTCGTTGCTTTTTAAAAAGACAACTCGGAAACTTCAGTTCCTGCAGTGGTTTTTGCCGGGCGTTTTGAAGGAAATATTCTCAGGAGGTGCTCTGAGATGAACGGAGAGAGGTGGGTCAAGTGGAATCAAGAGGGCTTGAGTTCGGGCCGTGTCTGCGAAACGGTTGGAAGCCACTGAGACCTGCACGGCAGGAGCTGCGTGTTAAACACGGCCCGGCCTCCGCGTCTGCTGCCCGCCTCTGCTCAAGGCTGAACCCTCCAGACAGCTGCTAGTTTTAGGTGTTTAAAGCTTTTGCTCTAAAAGCTGACCAGCCGCCACTGTTAGCTAAAATACGAGAGCTAAGTTCAGTTCTCTTCTTTGCCTTCAGAGGTACCAGCAGATCTTCTGTCTCTCTCAGGACCATTACTGAGGGAATTATTTCCTCCTTTGCAAAGAAAACCGAAATACTTGCTGGGCTGGAGACTGCCTGGAACAAAGCTGTGAGGTATTCTTGATGTGGGAAGCACCCTTTTGTAAAAATACCCAAATATTCAGTGACTCAGAGAGAGAGAGCAAGAGCAAGCTTAACTATTCAGACCAGTAACAAAACAGCTTAAGTGCGGTGGCAGCTCTGGGTTCCAGTGCCAGCGCCAGAGATGTTTTTCTATGTTTTATGCTAAGCAGATGTTAGATCCAGCAAATAAGTAGTCACTGCAGCTAGAACCGGAGGAGCCACGCGGCTGTTGCTCCCCGCCCAGACGGCTGCCCTAATCTCAGTCTCTTTCTGGCCAAACTCACGTTCGTGTCCATGAATAGAGAACAATCTCCCCCTGCTCATGAGAGAGGGAAGGTTCTTTTTTTCTCAGTTAGAAGAAGGTTTTGAACCTGGGTTTACCATATTCTTACCGAATCATTGAGCTTGGGGCAGGGGGGAGGACAAGGCGGGAGAGACATGCCGGAGCTGCCTCGGCTAGGAGTTACGTTTTTGTGGCGCAGGTTCCGTAGTCGTGCCTTAAGCACGCCTCTTGGATGGAGCCCACGGCTGATGAGGATGGAGAGACTTGCCAATTCCGTGGCTCCCGGTGGAGGTTAGAAACGTGGTTTCTCAGTAGCTTTCATGCTCAGCGGGCCCAGAAGCGGAATTCGGGCAGCAAACTGGGAGCGAGCGCGTCGGAAGGGGATGTGTCGGGCTTGCTGAAGGGAGAGCACGGAGCGGTGTGGGTTTGGGAGGCCGGTCCAACGGGAGCCGGCGTGAGGCAGCGCAGCCTCCGGAGCTGGGCTGCGTGGCATCTCCGTGCCGCCGATGCACCCGTCGGAGCGGTGTAAGTTGGCTCAGATATCTCCCTCCGATGTTTAATTAAGACCTGGTGACACGCCCTTAACCACCCAAATCCTTTTATGTCTGATTCGGGTTTTGTTACTGATTTCACTGAAAAGTCCTGAAGTTAACTCGCTGGAAAAAAAATAGAATAAAGCAGCAGCTAATAAGACCAATGGCTTTTAATTTGCATTAATAAAAGGACATTAAAAAAAACCCAAAGACAAACTTAAATTCCATTTGAGATTTTTCTAGTGACATCTCAACCGCTCAGGCTTTGCTTCCTTGGCATTTAATATTACCAGAGCCCCTTAATAGTGTATAATAGCCTTGTAATTCATATGCAGTCATAATTCGTTCAGCATATGGTTCTTAGTGTAACTGGCAAGCATGCAGTGGTGTGGAAAATACCACCTTTAAAGAAAAGTTATCCCACGATCAGGCTTTTCTGCCATTGGAGAAGCAGAGATGTAGTTCCTTTAAAAAGTCTTTCACATATTTCTGTGTACATAAAATGCTTTTCATGTTTAAGTTTGGGATGGTCCGGGAATGAGTCAGGGAATTATTAATTCCACTGCAAAGTAAATTTCTGTTTGATTTAATGATGGATATCCAAAATATTTCTTCTAAAGCTTTCCAACTGTAACTACTGTAGTGAAAGGATTAGTGTGTATTAATGTCAATGCCCTTTATTAGATGAAATCCGAAATGGCTAATTGTATGTCATCGACTCCATATTTCTCATATGCAATGGAAATTTTTTTTAGACAATAACACCTGTTTTTTGTAGTGGCATAATCTGAATCACATGTAACCACAGATTTATTATATTAGTCTAAAATATCTTATTAGCATATGTAGATTCTAGATACAGTGAATATTTTCAACACCGGTTAAGGTATAATTTCTTTTCTTTTGCAAGCAATTTCTGAAGCATGAGTGCTAATAGGATTTGGTTCTTTTCCAGCCTCTTCTGTGGACAGTGAAGACTTGATTTCATTAAAAGTAGCGGCAAACAATAACATTTCTTTTAATTAGATGATCTCATGATTTCCACACATATTTGTTGTGCGCTATTGTTCGTTGGCAAAACTAAGCCGCTTAGCAGCGTGTGAAACCATATGTCTCAATAACATCTTGGGGCAGGTGAGGGAGCATTTGCAAAACAACATTTGCTGACAGGACACAATGTCTTTTACTTTGATGGGGAAGTTTTCCGAAGTGAACTTTACGGCTTAGTTCTCTCATGGAAAGTCAAACCTCCGTGAGGCTTCGCGGGCCTTGCAGGTCTCCCTTTAACTCAAAGAGGAGTTGTGTATATGAAGCAAAGGCTGCAGAGCACTGAGGACTGTGTGTGCTGCTCAGTTGTTCATCGCTGCAAAAGAGACCTTCTAATGCCTGTAGTCTGCGGAGCTGTTCCACATGTTTTCTTCTTTTTTAATAAACAACTGTTAAATTAGGTTTCCTTGGTCTTCCACATGCAGCTCCAGTACTGATCTTCCCCTTTGAGCTTAGCAGAAATGATTACAAATGATTCCAGTCATTGCTTTTTCTGTTACTTTCCAGTGTTTAATATTTCATTTGAATTCTCAGCAGAATTTTGGGACACAAGCTGAAGAGGGGAAAGAGTGTGACAAATCACAGTCAGTCTTTTTAAAGACTTTTACAACAGCACGAAGTAGTGACACTTTCAGTCAGATCCATTTTCTTGGTTTTTTTAATTTGTTTTGTATCATACTTTTGAGCAGATCTCAAAGTACTTGGGGAAACTAAAGAAAGTATTTCTGGTTTTATAAATGGTCAGCTGGAAGGCCAGCAGAGGAGGCAGACCAAGGCAAATAGCAAGAGGTAGCCCTGCAGAGCTGGTAAGTAGGCGGGCAGCTGTAGGCGTTGGACCCGCTGACTTTTTCAGCGTCGTACCAAGCCCCTGTTTCGGTGGGGGCTGGTTTAGTACCTCGGCGACCTGGTGAGGGAGCCAGGTACGACCGATGCCTAGGACGTGAGCTCCGTAGGCGGTCTCTGAAGTATACTGGCATAGCGAGGTGGAGAGATTACCGGTAGATTTGTCATAGTTAGTGTTTGGTTCCCCCACACCCCCCTCCTCCGATTATAACGTTTTCTTCTTTCCGTCCCGGCAAATGCTCAGGTTCACATCTTGATTTTGATCTCTCCCAGTTTGAGCGCAGAGATGGTGTGATTTCATTGGCTCTAAACGAGGCTTGTTCTGATTTACAGTTGTTTGCACAGGGCAGGAGGCAGGCCAGGAAAGCGCGCTGTGGAGGTTTGCCGTGTGAAAACCTAATGGCAATGGATTTGACAGAAGGAGGAAGGGAAGAAGAAACATTTAAGACTATATATTAATCAAGAATTCTAGCAGCGAAGCTTTTCTTGCCTTGATTCTGGCAAATGTACAGATGAGGGATGCTGTGCAGAGACTGTTTCTGCCCAGAGAAAGCCCTTCAGATGTAAACATCTGAGCAGCTGGCGGGGGAGATTAGTGCAGCAGCGGTGGGAGGGGGTAACAGTGGGTAGTGGTGCTGTCTAAATTTAACAAACGTTAAACAACGTGCTTATTCTAGTTTAGAGGGTTACAGGTCAGAAAGACTATCAACTAAAAATACTGGCAATTGCACAAGTCAGTCAAAGTCACTAACTAGTATTTAATTAAAAGCAACTTGCCTTTCCAAAGTTGTGACACCTTCCTCCCTGCCCCACCAAAAGAGGGGGGAAAAAAAAAAAAAAAAATTCAGGGAGAAAATACTCTATACAACCTATCTGAATTAAGAAAAAAAAAAAAATCACTTTATCCTCTATCTATGGAAAGGCAGCGCTTTGAGACTTCTCAATGTTTTTGCTTTGGATTGTGAACTGTCTTAATATATTGTTCTACTTTTAATTTCCTGTGGCAGAGTATTATATCAAAAGAAAGCATTATGCTGAGGGTGAAAGTAGTGTACTTTGTTAGCTTTGTAGACTTGTGTTCATATGCTCTTTCACATCGTCTAGGGGAGGGGGGTTATGTTTTGTTTTTTTAAGCCCTCGCCAAATAGTTACACGACTGGGCTGTACATCAGGGTATCTGATTGTTCATTGGGGTTTTTTTGATTTTGGTTTTTAGCTTGTGTTTTGATCACACTTTTAAAAAAAATCCTAGTGTATTGGTTGTGATTTGATTCATGTGTGTGTTGTTGGAGGTGCTTTACTTTCATCATTTCTTTAGCGGTAGAGACTAAAGTATGGGTATCTGGCCAAAATTTTATGTTTAAAAAATAAGAGCTATACTTTCTGTGCTGGCATTGTTATGATTTTCATTGAGTTCGAAAGTATACTGAAGAAAAAGATTTCCTGGAGAAATGACAGCAGCAGCATAGTTTAGAGCATTACTGTCTTTTGGCGTCGTAAGGTTAGAGTGACCATCAGAGACTTGATGCAGAACTCACTAGAGCCAGTGGAAAAATTCCTGCTGGTTTCAGCTGGCTTTAGATCCCACTCTGTATGAGTTGTTAGCCATTATCTACACTAGGCCACTTGAAAATCATTCTTTCTTGTCCTACTTCAGGTTCTCTTTTGCGCGGACAAAGATCATCTGTCTGTTTCACTGTCATCTTTGAAAATGTAAGACCTTTGTTCCTTTTTGATAGACAGTTGACACAGATAAACCCCTTGAAGTTGCTTAATTTCTAGAGCATTTTCTCACTGAGGAAGGAGAAAACCCCAAAGTAAACATGTTAAGTCTTGTAGAAGATGAATTGCAAACAGTGGCAAAGGAAGGGAGTGGCGTTCACCAACCAATAATTCGTTGCAAAAGCAGGTTTGTCTTTGTTATCTGGAGCAGTGCATACCCACAGAAGTAAGCAGAAGTCTCAGCACTGCTTGTCCTGTTTAAGATGTGATTGTGCCAGTGAAAGTCCAAGTGTAGGTATATGTCGTATCTGTATCCACAGTTTTTAACTTCCGTGTTAGTTAAATTTGGGACTGTGCTTGAAAAGTTTCTGCCACAGCTCCTCAGTGGGGAGCGTGCTCCAGTGGATTGGAATAGTCCAGTCAGCAGGAATAAACAGATTGGAGAGCTGTAGTTTCTTTGTATTTCACACTAAATTCACAAAGGAAACAAGGCTATACACAGTGGGAAATCAGTTTCTTAGGAATAACAAACATTTACAAGTCAAGCTCCGGTGTTCTAGACTCGGAGAAACTTAGCTGCCTATAGTATATTGCAAAGGAAAATAAAAATATGAAATTTTATATATATATATGTGTGTGTGTGTGTATATATATATAAAGTGGGAAAAGGCTGAAGTAGCTTGGGCTCCAGCACAGCTGTACTTCCAGTCATTTTGCAGTATCCTGTGTTCTCGCTTCACTTTTATTTAGGTGGGGTGGCCTAGACAAGGTCAGAGTTAAAAGGATAATAATGAGTGCTCACAATAGGAAAAAAATAAAAGGCCAAGGATGTTTGAAGTAATGTTTGAATATAATTCTAAGAAAATTCAAAGGGGGGGCCGCTTCTTTATTCTTAACCTGTTCTTCTGTGCCCAGTTATTGAACTTGCGTCATTTTAGGTAGTCCCGCGGGGAGCAGGGAGTTGAATTCAATGATTCTTATGGGTCCCTTCCAGCTTGAGATATTCTATGATTCTATGTTCAGGATAATGATTATTCTCCAAAGAGAATAGCCTTTGGAGAATCCTCCAGGATGGAGAGGAAGCTTGGATCTGAATTTCATGCTCCTGCATGATTCAGATCCTGAAATGAATTTGCTTGTGACTTCTTCGCAGTATAAGCATATGTATTTTCTATCCAAATTGTTCATCTCCTTTAATGGGACAAGCTTACTTTCTGTAGGTATTACGACACAGAAGATGGATGTGTACGACACCTGGATGTGCTCTATCCATTGCCGAGCAGGAGAGTGTTGTCTTTAAACCTTCTCTTCACCTCTGTACTCCCGGCCGCTGCTGTTGATCTGGGACTAAATATTCAGCTGTTACAATCCAAAACGGTTCATTGGCATCAATACCTGAGCATCAAGCTGTGAGCACGATGTCCGTGAGCTAGTCTTTTGGTTTTGTCTTCTGCAGCGAGCTGACGTATCTCCTTAAAGGGCTGGTCTGCTTCGGTGCCGTTACTTGCGGCCAGAAGTTCCCAGCGCGAGGGATGCGGGTGCAGTCTGGGGGGTGGCTTAGGCCACCCCTTCGGGTTTCGGGCGCAGCCTCTTGCGCTCGGTGCGTGTAGGTGTGTGTACATGCACTCACAAGGTGCACGCGGACATCTGGAAGAGCTAACTGAAGTAATAGATGTTGTGCGTGTCTATGTACCTGTGTTCGTATGTGGATACATGTAGGCGCGCACACACACACACGTGCGCACCCAGACCTCCGGAAGAGCTAATTGAAAGAGTAAAATTCCTGGGTGTTGACTCCTGATTCATGTTGCTAGAATCCTCTTAGTGACTCTGTAATTAGGATTTGTGTTAAGATTTGCACTAATTTCAGAGTTCAAAAGCTGATTTGTTCTTCTAATTTAAGTTTTAAAATCTTCAGAGGTTGCATTGTTTTTCAGGAATATTTTTGGCAGTATTATACCATTAAGAAGTGTAAAACTTCCTTTTTGAAAATTTGCTTTGACAGTTGGATGATTTTATTTGTCTCCCTCTAGCTAAACACCTACAGTTACCATAGACTTCAAAGGGAAAACTAGTTGCACAACTTCATTCTAAATTAACAAAGTATTTGTGTCGGAATTGGATTATAGGGACCAGAGCTGGAATTCAGTTCCCTGAGCTTGGGTAAACCAGAGCAATTCTTTTGACATTAGAGAAGTTCTGCAGATCTTGGTGAAAATTTGGCTTTGAATTTCAGTACAGATTTTCTCCATTCATCATCAGCTGTAATACGTAGAGATTTTCAGAGGCCAAAACTCAGGCATGTCATAATTTCAGCAGACACTGAAAGATGATGAGAATTGATCATTAATGTTTCTTGTCTCTGGAAAGCTTGTGTAATGACAACACTTTCATTAAAATGGGGGGAAAACACTTTTAAATTTAACTGGAATAAAAATACTGTCAGTAAATACCAAAAATTATTTCTTCAAAACCAAACAAATACACACCCAAAAAACTCATGCCAGGAACCATTCCATTCATAATTCTGGTCCCCATGAAAATTGGCTATGCAGACATTAGAGCAGATATTTCTAAAATTGTATGTTTTATGTAAAGTTTCCGTCTCCTTCTCCAGTATAAATTGGCGTATCTACAATGAAAATATATTGAAGGTGATCAACTCCGTAGTGGTTTGATAGTTCCTATATGTTAAAAGAATTTATTGCAGAAGAAGTTCTTCTCAGTAGTTTTTCAAAATATTTTGAATTTCAGAAGGACATATATTGCAAATAAAACAACTCCTGTCTTCCATGAACCAAACACGTTGGTTGATTGATTTGAAAGAGTAAGCCTAGAGAAAATAAACTCTTACTGCAATGATGAATTCATTTTGCTCAAGAACTCTGATCCTTTTTGTGGTTATTTATGATTGATGAATGCTTAACACCAGTGAAAATTCCGAAAATCTTTTTTTTGCTGTTGTTGGTCTTTGACCTTTTGAACTCCCTGTTTCCTGAAGTCTGTTGCCAGACCATTAATAAAGACAGATTCTGATTTTCAGCTTGGTTGTTGAACACTATTTGGTTGAGCTAATCTATTTTCACATAGTGCAAAAGTGTAAGTGAAAGGAGAAACGAGCCATTTCAAAGAAAAGTTGCCTTTTCCATCCTCACTCTTCCAAGATTGCTGTTGCTAGATCTGCTAATGGCCTTCCAAGGCCAAGTGTAAATAGCCGCTTTTCAAATGTTCTTTCCTTGTTTTCCTTCTGGCTTGATAATTTTCTGTCTTCTTTCTATACTGGGATTGAATTGAATTTTGGAGTCCCTGTGAATTTTTGTCTGTAATTCTTTCTTCAGGTTTCTTTAAAATGCATTTTTCCACTAGGGTCTGTCATTGGCTTTTAGACCTCTCTTGGTAGGTTTTAAAATGTTTCTTTCATTATTTTCTTCCATTCTGCCTCGCTCCATGTCTCAGTATGCGTTAAATCCCTACCACAGAAATATTTATTACACATTCACAAATCTATATATTAACCCCCTTGCCTTTCAGTACTGAATCTTTACCAGTTTGAGTTCTGTTCATGTGACTTTTCCCTCACTGTCTTCACATCAACAAGTGAGCATTAACATTGCCATCTTTCCGGGCTAACGTATGAGCGAGCAATCATTGAGTTTTCTTGCAGAATATGGTTTCTGTCCTGCACAGTCTCCTTAGTTCTTTGTTCCTTCCCCGGGATACGAGCCAGTACACTATCATCACAGTCATCGAAGTCGTCTGCTTTTTGCTTTGCTCCTCTCCTTTTCCAGATTTTTGCCTTTGAATTTCTGCAAGGGCTTCCTCTCTGGTTGAATCCGGTGAACATATTTGCTTCATTTTTCACCATAATGACTGTGGTTTTGTTTCTCTCCTCACTTCTTCCTGTGTTCTTTCCTACTTCTTTTGCGTTTGCTTTTGTGCCGCTTGGACAAATATCCAAAAGAGACTTGTAGTGTTTTCCACATTTTTTCCCATTTCCTTTTATAATTTACCAAATTCCCTGCATGTCTCTTGTTACAAGCCCATCTTCTGTCTCCATTTGATGAGATACTTCGTATTGAATAGATAACCCTTTCCTTTTCTTTATAGATTAGCTCTTCTGGGTTTTTTTGGTCTGGCATAGAACGTGGCAAAAATCTTTCTTTCTCATCTATCCATTGCGCTATCAGGTAATGATATGCTTACTTAGCATACATGTACGTAGCTATCAAAAAAATTACAAGTGATGCGAGTAGCTGAATTTGCTGACTGCCTATTTTTTGTTATCCATTCCCTTTGGGGAATATTTTGAATTTCATCTTGCTCCCCATATTGCCTTTACGTATTTGTATTTTTGACAGTTACAAAAGATCTATTTTCAAAATATGTCCTTTTTTTTATAGGCTGACACATTTTGACAGTGCGCTGTGACAAAAAGAGTTGGACTTGTAGAAGATAAGCTTTTAGCAGACCAGAAGGATGTAAATCAGCCCTAAGAGGGTGCATTTTATACATAAATCGATTCAGATTTTCGCAAAACGATATTAAAAAAAAGAAGGGGGGGGAAGACAGCAGTCTAGCAAATGAGACACAAGCTTGTCCACACACTTCTGAAAGTCAAGATAAATCATTGTACACGTGCATGAAATGCAAACAAAGCTTATCCTAAGCATCTGTGTATCCTAAGCTCGAGTGGCGACGGCACCGTTTCCATTCAACTGCCGAGTAGCACAGAAAATATCTGATGCAGAAATGTTTTCTGTGCTATGTTAATGATGGGTTTGTCTCACTAGGGTTGACATATCCGAAAAAAAAGCAAGAATATTTACATTTTTGTTGCCTTTGGAAGGCATGGCGACCAACCCCAGGCCGCTCGGGCCATCAGCTCACAGACACCAATGTGGTGGACGGCAAATGGCGTTTATTGGTA
>JAVJGG010000048.1:20558948-20578189 GCA_035590195.1 Aviceda cuculoides
CTTCCGTCTGCTTACATCATGAGCTAGACGCTATTGGCTATCCGGGGAGTTAATGCTATTGGCTATCAGGAGAGGGGTCCTATCTTTCCGTACAGCGCGACATCTTCCGGCCGCCAAACCCTAACTACCTACACATTTTAAGGGAATTCAAAATGCATGTGTCATCCAGAAAGTAAAATAAAAACTCCACCAAACCACATGCTTTGAGTGCTGTCAGTTAGCCTGGTGGTATCAGGTGCGTGGCACAAGAAGGGCATGAAGGAAGTTGGCATGGTTGGGAAGCTTGTGCATATATGTCTGTGATTTCTCTGTGATGTGTCTGTCACCTTAATGTGGCATTTTAAGGGATTGGACATGCATGTGCTTTTTAATAAACATGGTGGTCTTGGTATAGCCACTTACAAAGATACCGGTAATGCACACGTGCCGAAGCTTGTGGCTGTTTCATGGATGTAGTTGGATTTATACCAAAGTTGAAATATCTTCCAATAATTTTATGTTTCATAGCTTTTTAGCTGTATTTCTGGAAATTGAGAATCTCGTGGAAAGCAGAATATTAAGTGGAAAATATATCGACTTGTGTGGTTTTGAGCTGAAGTTTGGTTTTTTGAACATGCACCTACTTGCTTTGCCCATTGTGTTTGTTCAGAAAAGAATGTTTAGCAACCTAAGTTTCTTTCATTTGTGGCTAAATAGCTTAAGGTTTCAACAAAACAATTTTTCATCCTTCATAGGACACGCAGTGACAGAAATTAAGGTATGCGTTAGAAAGATTTGTAGGAAGTGTATTTTCACTGCATTGAGTTGAGGCTGACTTGTCAGTGCTAACAGCTCTGAGTCAAAGATGTGTTTCTCTTCTTTTTAACAAGTTCCTCGGCTCCGATTCACGAGCTCCACAGGATACATGCCTGCTGGTTACTACAATGACTTCAGCGTCCGGATTGATAGGAGAGGACACAAATGATATGTATGTGCCTTCCAAACACTGATTTATACACTTGGGTCTTCTCGTTAGCACCAGGCAGCATGCTGCCTGCTCCCTCCTCCTGAGTTGTTGAGACATGGCTCTGCGTTCTTTCTGTCCGTCCCACCATTCAGAAAGGGTAGTGTCTACCCTTTCCTCTCAAGAAAGGTTATTTTTGCTAACTCTGTTGGGATGCTACTTTTTTTTAAAATTATGAATTTATTTGAAACACACTGTCACTGAAACAGAAGACATGAATCAAGCACATAATTGTAAATCTAGTTAGGTCATCTTCCCTTTTCTGCATGTAATGCTGTGCTGGAAAAAAAAAATCATTTCATCCATTTCCCTAGATGATTTCATTCTACCAGGGAAACTTCTTCAGATTGACATGAGTGATTTTGGGTAGCAGTAATAGACAAAGTTTTTGTTAAGCATGAAGAGTAGTGTGATTTGGGAAAATCTGAGGAGTGAGAAATGGAAACAGGAGAAATTATTTGGAGGAAATACATTCAATTTTAAATCACCAGAGGTGATTTAAAAGCTTCTAATCTCAAAGCATTGAGGAATCACATCTATCATAAAATCTTGAAAAAGTATAAATGATTTGTCAATCTCCGAGTTGCTTGAATATTATATATACATTGTTGAATTTATAGATCTGTATTCCACTGCTTTATATGTGCCATGGTAAAGTATTCACTTTTGGAGAACTCAGATGAAATTTGTGATCTCAGTCTGTCTGAATACTGAGGGAAGTGGTAGTAGTAGGTGATATTGATATTGGCAGTTAGGCTTGGTTTTACTGCATCTGATGCTTTGTATTTGCAAGACTTTACATACATGTTCATCTTTAGCTGGAATGCATGTATTCCCAATCCATATTTTCTAACCTACTAATGATATGAATAAAAAGTTTATATTCCCAAACACCAAACCACTTGACTGTTTGTGAAAAAAAGTAATCAACTTACTTGTGAAATTTGCCATATTCATTCGGTATCTGTATGCTTTTCAATTGGAAAATTAGTTTTGAATGTTGCTTCACACCCAAGAAGTATAACAAAAACTGAAGAAGATTCTTGGAAGCTCTCTCTGGTTGGGCACCCTCTGTGTCCTCAGCGCAGGGCTCGAGTCAATACCCACACTGTTCCCTGCTTAGAAATGCACAAACAGTGAACCCGAGGCCTTCGGTCTGCTCTGGAAAGCTTCTCTCCTGTTCCAGTTCCCTCTAGGTGTTCTTCAGCTTTTCTACTGGGAAAGGGGTTGGACACCACAGGAGGTGCAAAGTGAACATAGGTCAGTTGGAGCTGGAAGCCAAGGCTGTGCTCCTGGCTGTAAAGATGCTTTACATCACATAACCTGACCTCAGAGAGGACAAGAAGTAATCAGATAAACTTCTAGGAAGGGAAATTATAGTCAAGGTGCAAGGGAAAAAAAAAATGTAAACGATAAGGGTAGTTAAGCAATAAACCAGCCTGATTGCGGATGATGTGGACCTGTGTCACAGGAAGGTTTGGTAACCTCCGCGGTGACGGGTTGGTCGTGCTGCTTCGGTGCTGGGAGATACGAGTGGAAGACTTTGTAAAGGGAGGTGACCCGCCTGGCACCGCTGGGATTTCTGGTCAACAAACTTGGTACTGGAAGGAGAGGAACGTGGTCGGCCGCTGTGAGGGAGGGCCGGCAGGGCCGCGGGAGGGGGAGCCTTCTCGGGCAGTTCCCATTCCGGCTGTACCCGTCCTGGTGCCCGCCAAATGGGCCCCGACAGCAAGATCTGGAATCGCTAGATACTGTATTAAACTTATACAGCATAAGATAGCACTGCAGTTGTACAGACTTCCAAGTATAGCTCGGAACTTGTGCAGGAAAACCTTGAAAGCCTCCTCACCAGACATGTAAAATTAACAGGGTGCTGCCTGTATGAGTTACTGTCGTGGAAATGAAATAGTTCCTTCTCTTTTAATATTGTGATGGGTGACCAGATCATTTCCTACCAATAATAAAATGCAATGAGATAATAAAGCAACATAAAGTAAATTGCATAAAAATGCCTTTTTTTTTTTTTTTTTTTTAGGTCAAAGCAGGAAAAGGGTAACTTTTTTCCTTTTTGACTGCAGACCATATGCAAGTACCAGAATCACAAGTGCTTCAGGGAGTACAAAAACCAAACTGTATTCAGTGTGGCTGGTTAGAAAGGAAAATCTGAGTAGTCACAACTTGGTTTTTTTTTTTAAACTGTCTCCAAGCAATCTCATGACTGAAGTTATATGCTTTGGTTTTGAAGCAAGAGCTTGGATTAATTCAGTTTCAGTGTTGTCAGATTTAGTGCTAGCATAAGGAATTTCAGTATCATGTCAAGGAAAGCAGCCTCAGATTTCAGTTTGTGCAGTAGGTCTGAAATAACCTGTCTGGCATTTTAAATGGCCAGTTGTAATCAGTTGTGGTATCATTCAGCAAATCGATAAAAGTTTGCATTAATGGAGTTTAAATGTCTTAACAGGCATAAGTATTCTTGCTGTCGCTAAGGAGATGGATTTGTCTGCCTGCTATAAATCTCACCTTTCATATTTACCCATGGTGTGCTTGCAAAAAAAAAAAAAAAAATCCTTTCTTATGCATTTATTCTTATTTTTTGTCTCTGTTTTCGGAAGAGTAAAAATCTTTACTTTTTGCTGATACATCTGGTACTTTGAGTGCTTAAAAACAGCTCAATTGATTACTTTTGATTTAAAAACTTCTCAGAAGGAAATTGCATAACAAGGCTGGGAGCTAAAATATGTGAGTTTTGGCAAAGAGCTGCGGAAGACAGGCCTGGCTGTAGCAACCTCACAAGAAAAGAACTTGACATTTTGAAAAATTTTTATTGACCGGTGTGGACAAGGAACGGGAAGTCAAATCACTCTCACAGGCGAGCTGCAGTCTCTTCCTTGCTGACCTTTAAATGCCACTTAGTGTCATCAGGAAATCAAGGAAATGCTAATAACAGGGCTTTGGGTAAGAGAGTTATATATGAGGGATATCTTCAGAAAACAAACATAAGCTGACTTCCATTTTTATACGCATCTATTTTGTAAAATGGAATTCTCACAGCAGTACAGTTATGTTTTTAATAGATTAATCTTAGATTATTTTATTAATATTAACATGAAAATTTTCAGAAGTATCTGTAAGATGTCAGAGCTCCTGTTCATTCTTGAAAAGTGAGTAGTTTGCAAAAGATGTCTTATAATTGCATTCTAGGTTGATGACCTTGGAACACAGACTGGCCTCTGCTTTAGGCTCTTAATCGAGCTTGTGTTGAGTTCAGCAGGCCGTGGTCTTTGGTAGTCTTGTAGAAAGTTGACTTTTCAATGTTTTTTGAAAATGGGACTGGTATGCCTAAGTCACCAGGTTACTCTGGGCGTTCATACTCCTGCCTCTTTGCCCTTCCAAAAAGTCTTTGAAAGCTAAATTTCAGCTAGAAGAACTGGTAGGAAAAAATCCCAAAATGAAACTGCTTAACCCCAAATAAAGCATCTTGTATGTTAGGAAGAAAGGAAGTTCCTTAGATTTCGGAAGTTTAATGAGAGGGGGAAAAACTAGCCGGCAAGTCCAATAGGAAGCAGTGGATCCGTGAAACCTGATGGCACTGTGTGTAGGTACTGCAGCTCTTTCTTGCTTCCTTCCAGCATGGACCTGAACTGGACTTTAGTCCATGGTCGTCGTTCAGTACGTGTTCAAGACCCTTGCTTGACTAGAGTCGAACTTGACTGCTGACCTGTGCTGGTCTGTCTGTGTTTGTGCTGGGTTTGCTTTGGCTTAACTGAGGGAGGGGGAAAAAAAAGGAAACTACTTCTTTTTTCTTGCTAGTTTGCATTATTTGTTTAAACTCCTAGCAAAGTGCTCTAACACTAGTGGTCTACCAAAGACTATGATTTTACAAGTTGGGAGACATTTTTAAAAGGCAATTATATAATTAATTGCCATGAATTTTCTTTTTCTGACATTATTTTTCTTTTTTTTTTCTTTTTTCCTTTTTTTTTCCCCCCTGCAACGCAGTTACAAAACAGGCGGATTGTAGGAATTGATTTTGATTCTGAGCAGAACATTCATGCTAACCTATTTGTCAAATGAAACAGAGGATAAGGGCTGACTTTTTAGCCAGCTACATTGGCTGCAGTACTTGAGCTTGGCTTTCCTTTTACTTACACTGCTGTAATTTGAGTAATTCCACTGAAATGGATCCATTGATAACCAATTAAAACAAGAAGAAATGAGAGATGGTTTGGGTAGGTGGCATGTACGTGTCAGCTCCCTACAAGTTTGATAATTAATGCTCTGTGCTTTTAATAGTTGCCTTGCTAACCTGCCTGAAAACCAAACCTCCAAAATCCAGTGATTTGGAAAGAAGCTGCACTGCATCTAGCACAACATAAAATACAAAAGCTGGGCAAGGTGTTATCTCTCTAGATTAGGTTTACAACAAAAGACGAGCCATGCCAAAAACACTTGTGTCAGTGGTTTGTGTCCGACATTTTTTTTTCTTCTCTTAAAGCTACTGAACATGACTGCACACATGGGAGAGCTTGAAGGTCTGCCTCCAGTCAGACAAACTTCTCATTGCTGAATGATGGGGCTTTCAAAACTACTTTGAGGTTGTCCTCGTTCCAGTCTCCTGGAAGCTGTAGCAAGTTTTTATTTTAGGGGAAGAGTCTTAACATGAGCGTTCTTGAAATGCTCACTTACTAAATAATGGGCTTAATACAAAGGTTGGACTTGGAAAAGAAAACGTAGCTGCATTTCCAAGGTTTTTATTTTTTCTTTCATTTAAGTCTTTTTATTGTAAACTATTTATAGTGTCATATAAGTATTGATTTTTTTCCCCTGTATCTTCTGTTAGGATATGCAAGCTTTAAAAAAAAACCAAGCTTTAAAATGTTCAGTTGTTCATCACTGTATTCATTCATAGTGACCTGTTGCCTGGAAGAGGATTCTCATAGCTCTTCAGCCACAAGACCTTGACATAGAATCAAATAGGATATTAATTTGAAACTGGATACATCCTATCTTCTCACTAGTACTCTGTATATGTAATGCTGGGAGGGAAGTCTTAGGGGTTTTTTATTATTCGTATACATCTTTAAATCTCTTAACAAAATTCCTCAACCCTTCTATCCAGCAAGGAAAATCAAAGAATTAAAACAGTCACAAAAGCATACCTGTAGAATACACTGTAAAATTATTTTCTTCAGTCATATTGTAGGTGTGTGAAAAGAGGAGGCTATATTTCACTCTGGAACCCTGTAATTTCTTTAGGAGTAAACAAACTTTATTTGATAGAACCAGGTATAATATGCACTAAGAATGACTTAAAACTTGTAGGTTACAGATAAGATCATTATTTTTTCCACTGCCCAAGATACAGGGCAAAGAAAAGAGTATATTTCTTTATAAGATTAGACCCACTCTTTTAAACCCCACCTTCCACTTTTTCCACAAGCTTTTTTTCTTCATTGCTAGAAAAGCGAAGAAGCTATTGATGCTGTTGGCATCTCATGGCTTGGACAAGTGTACGTGTCACTGGGTGAAAAACTGGCTGGACGGAGGAGCCCAGAGGGTTGTGGTGAATGGGGTGAAATCCAGTTGGCGGCGGGTGACAAGTGGTGTTCCCCAGGGCTCGGTGCTGGGCCCCGTTCTGTTTAATAGCTTTATTGATGGTTTGGATGAGGGGATTGAGTGTGCCCTCAGTTTTTTGAGTTGATTGTGCATGTAAATTGGAAATAGTTCGATGGTGGCAGAGTTTCTCTTATGTAAATCTGCAGAGAAGACTCAGGTAAATCAGGCAGATTGATAATAAAATAGACAAGCTTGAGACAGGCAGCGTATGGTTAATACAGTGTCCTCATTTAAGAGTAAATCTTGCTTTCAGGAATGTGCATTACTTGTAATTTAAGTACAACTGCAGATGCATTTGGATAACTGTAATTATGTGTCTTGATGAAGCTTATAGTTTAAATAGCAAGCAGTAGGAGTGTTCCCATCAGCACTACTCTTAAACTGCATTAGGTGCTCATCGTGCCTCCTGACTTACTCGTACTGCCTGTAAGCTTTGTTCCAGTTGACCTTTAGAAGTTTCCAAAAGTTACGGTTTGCAATTCAGCAACTTTGGCAGAGGAGCATACCTGATTATTCGTATCATTGTTTAAGCGGTAACCAGATGTGTCTTGTTTTTCTTCTTTCTTTCCCATTGTTTTTAAAAAGTGATGTTAATCCAAGATGTTAATCCATTCACAGGGGTTTTCCACAGCACCAAATTCCCCTTCGGTGAATTCTCGTTCCAGTAGCCTGGGTCCATCACTGTCCCTTGGTAACATCTCAGGAATGACAGCAAACCCAGAAGTGAAAAAACGCAGAGCGCCTCCTCCCCCAGCCGTGACACCCGCGTTGCAGGACGTGGAGACGAGTGGACAAGGACAGACAGCGGCACAGGTAACCGCGGCACCACCCGACGGGCTTCTCTGCCTGTCGTGCTGGCTACCGTCAGCTCGTTCGTGGGAGCTGAAGTCATTCACAGATGCTTTGGGTAGCCGTTACCTACAGCTCAGCAAACCTCTTGATCTTACAAAATAAAATTACCAAAGGTCTCGGAGTTTTGTGCATGTTTACTGACCTTTCTCGAGACTGCCCCAGGCTCTCTCCCATGTCAGTCTTTCTAAGTCAGGAAAGTTTTGTGAAGCATTACGCTAAAAGGAGGAGGGTGAAGAAAAAGTAAGGCAGAACAGCTGGAAGTTGTATGGGGTAATTAGGTATCCTTATTGGCCATGGCAGGCCTGGAAAATGGGTGGCAGTTCTAACGACTGACAAAAATCTTCAGCGTGCTGTTTTGCCCGGATACTTGGCAGGCTGTCGCCTGCATCCCTGTTTCCAGTGCTGCCGTGGGATACCAGAAGATCTGCTCTGCTTTCTGAGTTGTGCCATGTGACCTTTTAAAGCAGAGCTCTGTTTTTGCTTTCAAAAAAGGTCACTGTTCCACAGTACAGTTATCGAGAATTAAACAGAAACGGGAGGGAAACCTTTCTGAGGACCTAACCCTTTGAAAAGAATAGAGTTAAGGGAAAAGGAAATTGTTCTTGTTTTTATAGTGACATTCAGGTATGTAGGTTACTAAACGTGCGCAAGCATGTTAAGACCTCGGGTTCCACCATAAACAAGAAGTATTGCATTCTAAATATAAACTGTAGAAGTCAGCGTGTACAGCTGTATATGGATGCCAAGCAAGAATGCAAGGAACCAATACGTTCAAGGTTGTGTAATGTGGACTGACTGTCTGCTTAGGGCTCGTCACCTCTACAGCAGACTGATCTTTGGAAAGTGAACTGTATTAGTGCAAAATGGAGCCAGGAGGGAATCTCTGAGTTCAGTATAGTGGAGGGGTCGTCGTCTAGTGCTCAGTCTCACTCTCTGTCACTCTGTTATTTATCTGCATTAAGACATACGTTAAGTGCCTTCTCCAGTGAAGCATTGTGTAAGCAAAGTTGATGCACGCTCTTGGTAAAGGATCGTGGAACCTTATTTTCCCATTCTTAGGGTGTCTAAAAGTGAAATGGCACTCATTTATTATAGACACAGCTGAAGAGAAACAACAATGTTTTCCTGCAAAATTTGGTGCACTTTATTTTTTAAAATTTCCTTTCGAAATTCCCACTGTATAATATTTTGATGCGGCTTCTTGTGTCCCCCAGAGTTAAACATTTAATGTATTCAAGATAAATAGATCTTTTTGTACAAAAATACCATGGCATTATAACTCTTAAGTTTATAAAAGTATGGTAATCATGGACCATATTATTCTGCCATTCCCTTAGGCTTGTCTCCCTGCAGTGTGGCATGGAGATTTTAAATTCTGTTGCACAAAACCACTGAAAAACTAAACTCTCTTTAACCATGTTAACATTTCTATTTTCAACATTGTTGCCAACAGGTTAAAGTACTGGCTTTCTGAAGCCATTGGGAGAAAAGTATTTCTTTATTGCAAGAAGCATGCAGTACGGTGTCAACTTCAAATTTTCTTAGTCTAAGGGAAAAGCTATTTTGAAGAAGGGGAACAGATGAAGCTTGCGTCAGAGGATTTTCCATGATGAAGTTAATTTTGGGCGATAGAGATGTCTTGTGTAGCTGACAAAGCCAATGAAGAGCACAGTAGATTATGAGCACAGTCGCTAGAGTCTGGCTGGCTGCATGTGTTGGGTAGAGGACATCTTTCTGAGGATGGTGGCGTAGGTCAAAATATTGGACAGTTGTGGTGTGCTTCTGAAGCTCCCAGGCTGGAAGCTGCTCCCAGGCTGCCCTGTAGTTTGAACAGGAATGTGTGGATTACAGTTGAAATGAAGCACAAGTTCCATGAAGCAATCAAAAACTGAGGGAAGAGATTAATTATTCAGTATTATGTGGCAAGGTAGCAACAAGATATTGTTTATAAGAAAACCTAAACAGTTCTATTTTATCTACGTGCAGACTATCCAGTTCGCTGTGAAAATAGAGTAAAAAATCTCAGGGTGTAAGTTTATTTCTTTGGTTTATGGGAAAGAATTAGCACTGATCTTTTTTTTTCAGGGAAGGACGTCAATTCCGTATTAATGGACTTCCTTCCATAAAAAGATAAGATGTTTGTTTAGAAAACTTTATTTATGTGCAACTGTTACTAACAGGAACATCCTGCAAAAGGGGAACATGTTTATTTCCAGTGAAGCTAGCACATTAATAGAAAATGAAAAAGGTGGTATTCTGAACTTTCAGAAGGTTTTTTTCTTTTTTTAGCTGTCTGATTCCATAAAGTTGTGTAGAAAAGCGAATACTGTAGCTGTTATGAATACCTGTAATTTGACTTTGCAACACAAGAAGCCTGTTATTTTTAACCCATTGTTAAACTCGAGAGCATTCAATTTTCTTTACAGCACAGATGATTCCCTTGGGAATACATCTCATCTCCCTGCCTAGTGGTTGCAATCAGAAATTTCCATGTGTGTGAAGACTCAGGTTTTTTAATTTATGCTTTAGATTTAGATTTTCTCCACTCGCTCTTCTGGATAGGTAGATTACTGCAGTATAATTTTACTATGTTGCAGCTTTTGTTTCGGGGGGGGCTTACAGTAATTTACCTCCTTGAGGGTAAGGCCCCTGCAGTAACTTTAATTACTTTTTAGTGCAGCATCATTAGTTTTCCATGTCTATTTAAAGGTAGTGTTCCCTCTGCAACTGTTTTAAATCTCCTCTAGAAAATACCCATTTTCTCTTCAGAGCACAACCGAGCAATGCTTCGGAGCGTGCTGAACATGCACTGAGTAGTTGGTAAAAGAACGCAGGGTCAAAGAAAGGAGCCTACAGACTTCTTCCCTGGAGACTTCCCCCCTGGTTTGTTAAGCATCTTCCAAGTGACGCCATTTCGAATAATGAGAAGTCGCTTGAAAAAAAGAGTCTCCAAAAGACCAGGCTGTGGTAACATTTCCACTACGAGGTCCGAGAGGTTAGGTGCTTCAGGCGTCGGGAGGGCCCCTCCTTTCTCCGGCCGCGAGACGGAGCCGACGCCGTCCGGCGAGCCGAGCGGAGCAGCGTGGAGGCTGCGCAGAAGCCGAACCCCCTGGGCAGCGGGGACCCCCCCCCTTTTCCGCTCTCTGTCCTCTGTCACAGCGCTTCAGGTGACGGGCTAGCAGAATTTGAGGCCACCTTACAGTAGGCGTGGTGTAAAGCGAGTCCCCACCCCAAAAAGCGTGCACCGTACAGACAAAATATATAAGAGAAAACCTGCATGAGGATGGCAATGTGGATGGAGCGCGCAGAGAAGAGCCACACATGAAGTCTGACAGAATTAAACGAACCTCCTTGGAGGCTTATTCGGTGCCCTCTCTTAAAAAGTGAAAGAAGTGTGTTTGGGTCATTTCCTGGAAGAACTGTTGAATTGAGTATTTGAGTCTTTTGGCGGTCAAGAGTATTGTGCACTGGCAAATTAGTTTATGGGAATAATTACTTTTTTTCTTCTTTTTTTTTTAACGTATATGGGGAAATACAAAAATCGTAGGGGGGGGGATGATAAAGAAGGCCTCAGGGACTTTCTGTGAAAGTCAGCCTCGCAGCCTTTTCTGTGAAATGGAGTGGTTTATTCAGAATAAAATCATGAGGCTTTTCGGAGACAATGTCAGAATTAGAAGAGGGCTCTTCAGTGCCTTCATCTGTGTAATAGCTCTGATGTTAACTCCAGAAGCCAGAAATGCAACTTGTAGACTGTGATAAAGGCGCCGTGTGCGATTTCAGCTGCTGCGATTTTCAGAACAGAAGCACTTTCGTATAATATGTAGGTGTAACAGGGGGCATCTGGGATTTGTTACTAGCCAGTCAAATTCCTGTGTTAATAGAAGAATAGGGCGATGTAACAGATACAATATTCTAACATTTGTTTCACAGATTTTAATCTTAGTTGTCATATGGCAGGACAGTGGGTTCAAATAAAACTGTATCATTGCTTTTAGTGCAGGTGAGGAGCTGGCCTTACGCTTGCAGAAGGTTCCATTATAAACCAACACAATTTTCAGGTTTATTTCCATGTTTATATAGTTTCCTGGAGGTTGCTGTAGACTGAAATATGTGACATACTGCGGGTTTCACCCTGCTTCTTAGGTTCCTCCTCTCCGTTCCGATCTCACAGTTGGGTTGCTGAGGACGGCGGTCGAGTCCCCGTCCTTGGCCGAGGCCGTACCTTCAGAGCAGACTGCTTGTCCCCAGAGCTTCATCAAGGCTGACGCTTCCTTAGCAAGAAGACCTTATTCATTGGAGAGGCTTACTCGCACGAATAGAAAGGAGTATTGCAGCCAAAGAGAGTCGCAGCCTTACTCAGATCATTGCTGGCAGGTTTCTTTCTCCCTACCTGCAGTTTATTTTTGACCAATTTTATGCCTAAATGAGGAGTTCACCTTTAAGGGAATCATTTTAACATGAAAAATATAAATGAGCCTTTCATATCTTTCCTGGAGAAAATAAGGTACTCACACTGAAAGTTTGCAAAATTTCTTGTTTATATAGGTAAGATACTTCCAGTATTTGCTGTATATCTTATTAAATGGAAGGAAATGACAAATGTGGAAGTGCAGCAAAAATGTTATTTTTTGCCATCTTAGGTGGTGATTTCTAATACTGACCACCACGTAGTGGGTTTTTTCCTTATTATTTCTTTTTTTTTTTCCGTTTTCATGTGTTTCTGTACTCCTGTTGGAGATAGCAGCTTCCTGCGAGATATGTTCCAGCGCATGTTGCACTAGAAGGAGTTACGATTCTGCTGGCAGTTGTTGACAGGAGTGCCGCGGCGCTGGCAGGACACTGGGATAGGCATCCCTAGCCGTTTCGTAGCATTTTCATGCCTTTGGGAGGGATGCCTTTCTCACAGCAGAGTTTGTGTTACAGTACTGATCACCGTCCTTTTATACATAAACCAGTGCAAACAGAATACACCAGAGATGGAAAGCTTCGGTCCCCTCTGGTTGGTTGAGCACATTAAGAGCGTGTCAAAAGGAGGAAACACTCTAGTGAAATGTCCTGCTGAAAGCCATTGAAGTTGTGCCCATCTGCAGGCAACCCTGAAATACTTTAAATGACATTGCAAATGAGCACAGCGTATAGTGAAAGCATGCCTGGAAATCATTCTGCCAGCAAGAACCACAGAATAATTTTCAAGTAGTAAAAATAAAGGACAGGCAGTGAAGGAAATGTATGAATAAAATTATATTGAAATAATAATTAACATATTAAATTTTTTCAAAGCATTATGAAACCATAGACTCACACAAATTTCCAGAATCAGTCCCTAAATTTGCAGTTCCCCAATTTCCCATGTGTATGTGTGCATGCTACAGGCATGGACTTGGAAGCCACTTGGAAATGTGACTCATTATCTTCCTTAGAAGCAAAATGTATTTTAAAACAGTGGCCAAGATTTTTAGAAATGGTTAGCTCAGCTGTCCATAATTAGGAAGCTGAGTTTGTAGCTTGATGTTTTCTGAACTTTTAAGGTGTCAGAAGCTACGTCTGGTTGCTCAGCAACTCATTATCTGGCCACTGTGATTTTAATATCGTGTTATTTTTCACTATGCCACCTTCTGTTGCAAACGGAGTTTAAATTGAGGTTGTTAATATAAAAATCGGAGCAAACAAGCATTTCTTCCACTGATCTCCCCCCAGTGCAGCAGGGTTTTTTGCACAGATATCTTGCATGTTTGCATGAAGTGATTACCGCTCTTCCACCTTACTTCTTCACAATCCGATGCCACAGATCGGGGGTTAGCTGACTGCAAGGGTAATCTCGATTGGTATGAAATCACACTGTTAGTGCTGTTCTCCTCAGGTTCTCAAGATGACTTTATTTCCCTGTGGCTGCAAATTAAGCCCTAAAGCAATGAATACAGATCCTGCAGAACAGCGTAGAGTAAGGCATGTCCCTGGTACGTACAGCTGTGTCAGTAAGGATACCATCAGTACAGCTATCCATCCGTGTGCCCTGTGAGTTAAAGTTTCTTTAATCTGCTTTGTCCCAGGGGATTTTGGATAAATCTGGTATTTCAAATAATAATACTCCTGCAGTTGGCTTTCCAGAAGCATCATTTTATGGGAGAGGCATGATACCAGCAGGCACTGCAGTTGTGGGGAAGCTGAGGGACAGAAGGATCACAACGGGATGAGAACATCTGCCACGGTTGCCTACAGAACTGGGATTTATCGTAGGCGGGTGTCTAAAACCCGCCTGGTGAACGTCTGCTGCCATCACCTCTGCACGCACCGTACTCCTACCAGCGTACTGTCTCGTACCTCTTCCTTCGTGCGGGTGCTGTAATTCACTACTGTGAAAATTCCACTCCGATCAGAGTCCTGTGTCCCGAGAGGAAAAGTTTCAAACTGTTTTAGATTTACCTAGTTGGTCGATCCTACTTTTGTAGAAGTTATTGTGGTTGTACTTGAGGGAGGGGTTTTGCTTTTTGTACTGCAGCAGAATAGCCTTAGGCTGTAGGTATTTTCTTCCCTTTCAGCTTCTACTTTTTTCCGTACTTCTTTACGAGGTGAAAGAGAATGAACGGTTCATGGTGGAGATCATCTGACAGTTGTATTCTGCTTTAATAAGGAGCCCAGAATTCAGCAAAAGGGTGAATGGACTCAGATTAGTTATCTCTCTTGCATAGGTCACACCTAAGCCAGAAATGTCTGCTAGAAGTCAACAAGATACGAGTGCATGTTTTTTTATCATCTTTCAGAGAGGAAGGGAGGTTTCTTTTGACTCCGAGGTCTTCTGGGTGAGGTCTTCTCAACCTTTCTCTTATGACACATTTCCTTTCTCTCTTAAGTGCTCTGTGAATGTATTTTTGTTTTGCTTTGTTTTTTTTTCTGTGGAGCATCCAGAAGTCTCCTTTGAGAATAACAGATACATTTTTTCACATTCTGAGGAAGGATGCAGTGAATCAGTTTCTGCTGTAGGAAAAAGCTGTTTTTCAAAATGTGTCTTTTACTTCTACAAAATACTGCATTTCTAGGTCATTTCTCAGGTTTTTATAAGTTCCCTGAGGATATCAAAGCAAGGTTTGTTCCCAAGCAGGAGGGATAATATTTGACTTCTAAATTTTTTAAAAACGTTGATTAAAAGGAGTTTAGTGACTGGGTTTGTAAAGCTTTTTAGTTTGTCCTGGTTTGATTTTCTTCTTGTGCACGAGGAAGGCCTGAAATGTGAATGGTGCATGTTATTTTTAAAACTTCCTTTGTCTTTGCTCGTTAACTGAGGATATCATGAGTGTTAGCTACGATCTTCTCCAGTTTTGGTGGCAGACTTGTTAGAATTTTCAGGCAATGTGTGATATCTCATGACAGCATTTTTCTGGTGAGGGCAGGGATATTGAATCTTTAATAAAGATGCTCTTTCTCCAGAATACTGTTCAGGTGCCAAAGTTATGTAGGCTTAAAGAAAAAAACTTTTTTTTTTTTTTTAAGAAGTCAGCAGGTAGTCAAGAATGTATGAGATACCTTTGTATTACAGTTTGGATATTAGGTGCTGGAGTGCACACTGTACTGCTGTAAGATGCCATATTAAGAGGCTGGGGGCTTTTTACACAATTGGCATGAGGCAGTATTTTGGTAAGGTCAAAGAGTAGCTGACTCTATCTCTGTGTGTTAATACAGATAGATGGATATTGATAGATAAACCCATTAAAAATGGAGATTGTGTCTATTTCTCTGTATTTCACATCGAGTTTGTGTAGCAATCGCTTATTTTGCATGTACTAGGCTGTAAATACTGCATGGTAATGATGAAACTTTCCATTAGGCTTTTAGTATCCATCTCTCTTTGGGGCTTTTATTCCAGTCATTCTGTCTGAAATTTGATTTAGAAGCTTATTTATTTCATTTATGCATTTCTACAGATGTTGAGCATTTATGGGTATGATGGGGTCTTTTCCCTTTGCTCATAAAGACATATAAAAACCATTTGGTTTGCCACACTGACATAAACACTGCCTTACTTTTTGGCCAGAGGATTGCCTACTGTTCTCCTAGGATGGTAAAACAGTTCGACTGTGCTGTACATTTTTCACAGGTTAAGGTTGCCCACACAGGCAGCTAGTGAACATCCAGCTTGTCCAGTAACGCGGGTGAGGGGTGCGCTTCAGTTCCTGTGTCCAAGGAGCGCGCTCCGGTTCCCCTGGCTGAGCAGCAGAATCCGGCGCACAGGATTCTCAAGATGATGCACCGCAGACTGCAGTGCTGTCTCAAATGGAAAAGATTGTATAAAACAACCGTATCTGTAGTAAGTCTTTCTACCGTGTGGAGCAAAAAATAGAGAAAATATTACTGAATAGTATTGCCAAATGCTACCAACGCCACATTTTGGGGTTTTGTACAGAAATTCAGAGAAAAAAGGTGGAAGTAGAGTTGGTGTTGCAAAGTATAGGGGAAATCGAGAAAACTATAAGCCTCCTAATGTGCCTTATGTACTGGAAAAATTGCTTGAAATGTAATAGAGAATTTAACTAGTTGGCATCTCTGAAGATAATGAGTAGCATAAATGTAGCTTTAGTAAAACAGAAACCCTGCCTTACAACTCTCTTTGAGTGCTCTTGACGCATTCAGCAAACAGATGGATATGTGTGATCTGGTTGATACAGTCTGTCTGGGTTTCCACAAAGCTTCTACTGAGTTCCCTCACCAGGGATTTCTTAAGGAAACCAAGTCTCCATTCCATAAGGAGGGAGGTCATCTTACTCCTAAATAACTGACAGTAAAGAAAAGAGGAATTGCAGGTTAGGAGTAAATGATCTGCTCATCTAGTGGTGGAATGTTGCAACAGCTTTGGAGTATTGGAGGATCCGTGTTCATCATATATTAAGAAGTGACCTGGGAAAAAACAGTGAAGTGACAAAGTTTATTGCTGGTACTTGAGTTATCCAGATAGTAAGGACCAAGGCTGAGTGTGAAGAACAACTGTTGAAAGACCTTATGAGATTGAGTGCTGACAGCACTTGCAGGTGAAAGCAAGTAAAATTCTGTGTAGGTAAGTGTGAAGTGCTATACATGAGAAAAGACCGCTCTGAATTTTCCCTAATACCTTGTAATACTGGTCTCTCAGCTGACAGTAACCAGTTAGGAAGACCTCAGGATCATAAGACATATTTCTTTGAAAAAAAAGTCAGCTCGAAGCTCAACAGCAATCAAAAAAGCAAATCAGATGCAGAGCATTTTAGCAGAGGAAAAGAGGGTAAAAAGAGAACTTTATTACACCACTGTATTGTGAGCTTTATTACACCATCTTAAATACTACAGTAGTGTTCCCCTTGTTTCCGAAGGGTATTACAGAATGGGAAGAGACTCGTGGAAGGGCATCAAGGGTGATCAAAGGTGTGGAGTAGCTTAATACAGGGACAACTGTACAACTTAAGTAAATCATGATTCCTCATCTTGAAAAAGCGGCATGAAGACTGTGGACAGGGTTTTGCCTGTTCGGTCAGCCATTACAAGAGCATTTGAAGCTGGTAGGAAACAGGCAAACCACACAAAACCAAAGAGTGTGGTTCTTCATGCAAGCGGTAGGTCTGTGGAACTCCTTGCCAAGGGTTAGTGTGGGCTCAAGAGGAAACTGAAGAAATGCTGCAAGGATGACAGATCTGTTGCAAATTTTTAGGTATAAACCACACCAGGAAGTCCCTGACATGAAGATGGTGCGTGGCTGCAGAAGTATCAGGGAGAAGGTGGTCTCGAACATACCTTCCCTTTTCTTCTGCTGTCCTCTAGGTGATTGCCCCAGTCTGATACAGAAGCCTGAGCAGAACCCTTGATCTAACCCAGTACAGCTATTTTTGGAGAATACTGAAGAGATTCGTACCTAAATATTTGTCTCACATGATCTGATACCACTCCAGGAAAGTCATTGGCAGCATTGTCAATGACTTCACTAGGTCTTCTTATCACTGGTAATTTGATAAACAGGCAACACGTCTCTCGTTAAGAACAGAAACAGCTGTCTTTGATTGCTATTCCCAATCATCGCTCCCTTTGTTTTGTGCTCATAAGTGCAAAACTTGGCACTTACAGAATGAGGCCATAAGTTTTGCCAGTGAATCATATAAGCGGTAAGAATTTTCCGGCATGAACCCTAAAGCAACTTGCCTGGTACACATCTTAAAACTTAGTGCTGTAACTGCAGTATCAAAGAGCCCTGCAGGACTCGGAGGGTCTTATTTGTAGCCCCTCTGGGCTGACTCTCGAAATATTGAGATGCGGGTGTGCAGGTCAAAGTCAGGTAGCTGGGAGCTGGATGGGTGATGTCCAGTGCGCTCTATGGGACACGGGCCTTTCCCTGACAAAATAAGGAGCTGCACGAAAGGCTTGGTCCCATTCCGTTGGAAATCAGTGTCAGATCCAGGTGCTTGCCAGGTATTCTCCAGATTGCAAATCCTCTGAAGAAGGAACCGTTGGGACGCTTCTGTCTTGTGCAGCGATGGGGCTGTTGTTTTGTTGAGCAAATGATGACGTCACTACCTTTCAGGAGATAGCACGTGAGATCGATCTCGTTTGGCGTGCTGCTTTCGTGGATCTGTCTGCTTTTGCTGGAAGGACTGGGCAGTATTTCTTTAAGGAGAGTGTTTAAAGGTGGAGCTTTTCTTAATGACTTCCAGTTAATTGCCTTGTGTTGAAAAAGCCGTGTACAAACTGTCGCCCTTCACAGACGTGAAATTCTGTGATGACATACATTAAGTTTTATAGAAACAATCATCTTTGTAACCGGTCATAAACCTGAAAAGTTTTTTCTATTTAATATTTCCACTGGAGCTGAACCTGGCTAGTGCTATCCTATTGCAAATTCCATTATCAAGATGTACTGGAAGCAGTTCGTAGAAACGAGAGTGAGTAGTAAAAGAGGTCTGTGGTCCTTAAAATGCCCTACACCACAGTAAATGACTAAGAAATTAGAATACAGAACAGTTAATTTCCAATTTGAAGGTGGTTTGATCATTCTTCCCAAAGAGCTTTAAACATGACTGACACTGTTAGCTGAGTGGGAAGTATCCAGACTTGTTCTTTTCATGTCTGACAAAACAATGCTCAGATGGCAAACATGAAACCAGCTGACAGAACATCAGATAATGTGTGCTGTGCAGTCTGGATGCTTAATTTAGCTGAACGAGTGTACTCCAGTTTGGATAAATGATGCAGGCCCAAATTGAAAGAAAAAGAGAAGTGCAATATGGCTGAAAGCTTATCTTGCTGTCATGTAAAGCATCATCAAATTTAGGAAGGCTCCAAAAAAGCTGCTAGTGAAAGGGAGTAACTTGTACTTCTTTTTATGAGAAGAGCAGCTCTAAAAATTAATTCTGGTATATGCACACTTAATCAAGCATGTTAATTCTTTTAAAGTAGTTACCAAAGGCTACAGCTAGATGATACATGCACTGTAGTGACTACTTTCTCAATATCTTCAGAGTACTGGTTAAGGGTATGTTACATTTTAATATTATATCACAGAATTTTCTTCTCTATACATCTACAGAAATTCCATAGTTTCAGTCCAAATTGCCACCCATCCTCTTTAGGGCTCCTAATGCTCAACTTTGTGTTGCTGCACATTTACTTACCAGCAGCATGTGTCCCATTTTAAAAACAAAATTTCAGAAAGCATTATAATAACTTTAGGCAACCACTTATTTTCCAGGAGTATTTGTGTCCCTCTTTTTTTTTTTTTTTTTTTTTTTTTAATTAATATACTTATTTTCCAACTCTT
>JAVJGG010000048.1:20578455-20620906 GCA_035590195.1 Aviceda cuculoides
AAAGTTCATGGTCAGTTAATAGGTTTAACAGAGGACCTTAAAATTTTAAAGTCTGATTTAAAATTATGTCTTTATCTGAAAGGAAAATACTGTTTCTTTAGCTCGAGGAAAAAAGCTGCCGCTTCATAAGAGTCCACTATGTGTCTTTATTGCATTTTTAGGAATAGCAGGAATGTCAGGTCAGTGGTGATTTAAATTGCTTGCCTGCTTTAACGGGAGGCTGGACTGTGCGAAGTGCTGAATGTTCCACACTTTGACTTGGATGGGCTGTTACTGCAGAGGGGTGGGAGAATGTGATCTACAAAATTCCGTACGATTCCTCCATGGTCTGCTTTCTTGTTCTCTGTAAAGTAGTCCAGTCCTGCACTCCTACCTGTGCAGATACAACCTCTGAATTGATGGGAAAGTCAGAATGACCTGGTCATCGTTGATACGTACAAGAACCTAAGCAATGTGAGCTTGCAGTGTCTTTATTTTACCATTTAATTTACATCACATAATAATCATGCAAGAATACAAGATTTGTTTGACAGGAGGGCTTCTGATGTAAGATAGCAGTTAATAAAATAGATCCTTTTATTTTTTTGCAAGAAAACATACATCTTGAGAGTTGAGTCCTCAAATTACGTGCAAGAAAAATTCTTGGAATAGTCTTTTCGCCAACATCAATAGCGTTCCTGATCTTTTGCAATAATCCAGTTGCTCCTGGCTGTGAGTTCATAGATCACCTGCCAACTGTTTTTGAACAGACTATACTACCTGCCTTGGGAATAATACCACAACTTAACCATCTGGTGAGATCACGATAGTATCACTTGACCTCCACATGTGGTCTCTGTCAAGCACTTCGTTGAAAACTGGCAAGACATCAGGGCCCGAACATACTGTTCTGTGCAGCCCTGAATTTTGGCAGGGTTGCAACGTTTAGTAAGTAAACTTCATCTGGCTTGCAAGGCACAGACAAATAGGACAGGCTGATGTCATCGTAAGCTTTAACTCTCATTAAAGAGAAAGTATGTGTCAAGTAATTATTAGGCTTTGTTGGGCAAGGTATTTAGGGGAAGTTAATAGACAAAGACAATTTTAAGCAGCGAGGCTTCTGGAGAGCTGGCATTCGGTAGGCAGTGAAAAATGACCCTAACACCGTGCTTAATTTGGAACCTGGATTTGTGTCGCTTCTTAGGTTTTGCTTGTAACTCCACCTTTCTTAGATCCTAAATTAAAAAGGTAAAAAAATTATAGAATAGAAAAGTTAGCTAAGTAAATGCACGCTGTGTAAGTTTGGTTTAATTTAATGGCTTAATAGCATTCCATTCTGATCATCGTTTAGCCAAATGAGCAAGGAAAAACATCGCAACTCTAATCCAGTACAAGCTGTTCTCTGCTACTTCACACTGGTTTTTTGAGTTTCGCAGTCATATCCCAAAAGCAATAGATGGGGAGAGGGGAATGCAAATCCAGTTCCTCTGACTACCTACCGCTTCGGTTTTCACCTCTGTGGAGGACGGAGGGTGCAGCTCACTGGGAGAAATAGGCACCTCGTTTGTTTGCAGCGTGCTCATTTTAATCGGAATGCCGTAGCTCAGCAGACCCCCCCCGCGTCCCGCTCAGCTCTGCGTCCCTCACACTTCCAGGCGTGGATGGCAAGCGGAGCGCCGTCGTGGGCTTCTGTAACAAATCTTCAGTGCGCAGTCTGTTTGTAATTTTGGGTGATAAACATCTAATGCTTTTGGGGAGTAGCTCGGTGTGGGGCCATGTTGGCCGCAGCCCCTAGGAACACATCTAGCTGACGCTCTGGTAACCCTTCGCTGTTCCCCCCTCTTCTTGGTTGCCGAAGGTGGTGGAAGTAGGGGCTTCTGGCTGCTCTTCCGAAGTGCTGGAAGGATCTAGGCTTGGGTGGAAGTTTGCAGGGGACAGTGTGAAGGGAGGGCGTAGACTAGATGATCTTTAAAGGTCCCTTCTAACCCAAACCATTCCATGGTTCTATGAAGTTGGAACGGAATTGGAAAGTATCACTTGACTTACCACCCAAACCAGGTTTCCCAGCCAATCTGTGTGCCTGCAGCTGGAGAGGGCTGATGTAAGGCAGTTGAACACGAGAAATAGGTCCGGTATGTTTTTCTCTAAATTGAGAAGACTTCCGAGGTGGTCGCCTAGGACCTAGCGCTAAGCATAGAAATTCAGCTTGGCAAGAGTATTCTAAGTGTAGAGGAGAACTTGAGCTCCAGGGAGGCGTGTTGCTTGGTGGGGGCAGAAAGGGTATGGTTCTTGTTCCTCCTCAAACGTTAGCGTGATTGCCTTCCGCTTCCTAGCCCTAAGAGATTTTAAGCTACAACCTATCCTTTTGGCAGAAAGCTGGACAAAGGTGCACAATAAATTTTGCAGATCTTCAGCTGGCTCACAACATCTCTCAGATTTTTGAGGACGGACAGGCAGATCAAGCGATCGGCCAGCCTGGATGTGAGACTGAGGAAGAAAAGGTGAGGTAAAAATAAAACCCTTAGGCCAGTGCCTTTCCCAAAGGCAGTGACTCGGGGAGATGACATTGATTGCGTCAAACTCCTTGACAATGTTGTCAGAAGAAACGTGAGGTGTATTTTAAGCTCTTACTAATGTTCATTTGTTCTATTAATCGTATTGCTCTAAGATAAGCACAAATATGAAACAAAATTTTGAGGGGTTTTTTTGCCTTTTTTGTTTAATGGCTCTAGAGGAGAAATGAATCTTAGTAGCAAATCGGTTTGTGGTGGTTTTAAAATGTGATTTTTAAGTGTTCGAGGGGGTTTTGTCGTCCCCACCCCCCACCCAAAAGAAGACATAAATGAGGAGGATTACATTGTATTCAGAGAAACAGAGGAAGTTAAATTCTTTGCCAAAGCAAACATCCGCAGACTTGTGTAGTCTACATGTTTCAATGCATGTGAAAATATTTGGTGTTGTAGAGTGACTTCCTTGAGTGGAAACAATATTGCAGCTAGTAATGGGATTTTGCAAAAGAAGGAAATCACAGCTATCTTAGTAATTTAACATCTCAAATTTGTTTATGGATAGTTTCCTGGCTGACACATTTAACTGAACAAGTTAAAGTGTTTAAAGAAGATTAGAATGACATTAATTTTTAACTGCCCTTGACCATGGCATTTCACAGAGGGTGTGTTCAATAAAAACAGATGGAAAAATGAGCTTGCCCCTTCACCTTGTAGTGACTTTCTTGTGTCAACTGATTTAGCTTTCTGTCGCCAATCAGCTGAGTATTCAAGGACATCCTTGGCTTTCATCTTCCTCATTTTCCGAATAAAGTAGCAAGAGCATAGCAATTTCTGTAAAATTCAGTAGTGCTGAGCTTTTCGTCTGTTATTACGACTGAGAAGTTTTTGCAGTCACAGCTTGATTTTTGTTGACGAATACTAAATTTCATTACAAAGCCCTGTTTAATGCCAGAATCGCGTAAGGAGAAAAAACTAATTTGAAATTAAGCAGCATAAAAGTAGGCAAAATGGCAGGATTTTGGTGCCAGCTGATGAAAGCATTAATGGTGAGGTTATTTTCAGAAGAGCAGTGCAGTTTGCGCTCCCAGTTACAAGCCAGGCTTCCCACTCACCGCAGCGCCTGACCTCTGCCAGCGGCGGGGGCGGCGGGGGCGCAGCCCCCAGCGCGGGCCGGAGGCGGGACAAGGACGCGCGGTGCAGAGCCCGGGGGGGCAGGGGGACACCCCGACGCAGAGCGGCGGGACACAAGCAGGGTCGTCCTTGAGGAGCCGGTCGGTGTCGCGTGGCGGACTTGAACTGGTGCTGGCGGTAGCTTGGGTAGCACGGGCCGTTGGGTCTGGTCGGTCCAAATGTCAGTCTTGCTATCGCGGCGTGCTTATTCGTGTGGCTTATTTAATAAATCGCCCTTTGAGCTTGTTATTGTTATTCATTTTATTGTCAGGTTCGTGAGATCCAACGCTGAAAAACCAAGATGTGCAGAACTAAAATGACCAGTCCAGAGAAACTGCTTGCTGATTTCTGAAGTGTAGTTATTCCTGTGCATTTTATCAAAATGACAAGTTTTTCAAATAGTATCCTCTTTAAAACTGTTTCCGTGTGCCAGATTTTTTAGTAGCTCTGTGTATGTTGGTTTTGCAATATGTTGTTGCGTTGCATGAGATCCTAGTAAGCATTTTAAATAACCCACACAAATGCTTTCTGCAACATAAGGACATGGTTTTGGGAAACATCAGACTGCTGTCTTTGAACGGTGTTTGTAACGTGCTTGTGGATTAAACATTCAGTTTTTAATCAAATGAGATGGGGTACTACCCAATAAGGAAACAAGGTAGAGAAGTTCGGTGCTGAACAGGCAATTTAATACAACATAACTTACAGTGGTCAGCCTCGTGAATTGCTCATACGCCCAGTTTCTTTGAGAGCTCCTTGAATTTTCCTTTGTCAGTGTATGCCAGTGAAAAGCCTAATAATGTATGACCTGTCCAGGGAATATTAGACATATGAGTAAATGTTGTTTAAGACACATTAATGTTCAGCTGGGACTTCTTGTGGTTTCTAGTGCTAGGCATGTTGAAGCATCTGTTGCCCTGTGAAAATGCAGAATCAGCTGGATAAAATAGCTTTTATATCATCAAGTTTAGTGGACAGATTTATGTCTCCGTTCTGCAGCTGAAAGATTTATCTCTCTGATTTTCCTAGAACGGCTCCTCTTGGATCAAAATATTTTCTTCTCAACTGCTTTAAATTATGTGCAAAATCAGAGCAAAATATTTTTAAAAACTTTCAAGCCATAAATCTTACTTACATACTAATCTACCGCTTGTCTTTCTTACAATGCTCTAAAGGATCTGTGCAGTTACGGTTCTATCAGGTCTTTAAAACTGGTTAATAAAATGTGTGTCGTTTTTTTTTTTTAATTCTAGAGCTTCTTAGAAAATGGCTCTTAATTATTTCAAGATTTCTTAAAATTCTTTGTGAAGGGAAGAGGGTTGGGATGGTCCCACACAGCGTTTGGGGTGATTACTGTTGTTTGTTCAGTTACAAGTTAGCTCTGAATTTTTCTGTGGATCGTATTTAAACACTCTCGTAATTTGATAGGCATTCTGACCCCACACGGTATCATCACCAGCAGGTGTATCAGAATCTGGCTCGCTTAAATCAGAGTGTGTGTCTACTCAGTGTTGGATGATGGAAACCAGTTTGTAGTCAGGGCATGCCAGTGATTGAATCCATGTGTTCTTTTTCCAGTCTTTTTTATTTAGTTCTAAAAATAATTTCTACAAACAATCACTCACTGTTTCCCCGAACAAGACATTTTGTATACAAATTAGACAGTTGTTCTATAAAACAATGAAAGATCCTGATGTGTAATGTTGCATAAAAAGGAGAAAGAAGCAAGAGAGTATATGAGCTTTCCCCACACAGTTTATATCATATGCTATACAATTTTTATTTGTATATGCTAAACCACCATGGGACATCCTTTAAAAACAATCCTTATTCCAGACATAATCCTATAGCTGATAGAGTATGTGTATCAGCTGTAGCTATGGCATTTGAGCAGGAAGCAAATTGCTCTAAGGAGGATTTTGTTAAATTGCAAACCTGGAAAATTGTTAGGTTTTCAAGTTTCCATTTTTCCTTTTCTATGGCAAAATGATAGCAGTGAGAGTAACAGGAAAAATCTGTTGCCATAAGACAAACGTTTCTTGTAATGTTTATGAAAATGTTGGGAAGAGTGGTTTGGATTTTGAAACACAAATGATCCACTAATTTTTTTTTAAACATCTCAATCGCATATTGGCTAGATCCACTGAGGGGTTTTCTGTTGAGGCACAGGTAGAACCGTTCGGACCCGCCTGTCAGTCGTCCAGGCTTTCTCCAGTAAGCACAGATGCCAGCTACAGCACAGATCCTGCAGCTCGTCAGGGAAGACCCGCTGCAGGTAACTCCAGAAGGTGCTGTTCGCCTTTAGTGTGCAACTCCAAGGCAATCTTAAAGTTGTTCTTCCTTACTTGTGTCCTTAGTTTGCTTCTGAGTGGAGGTCACCCAGCTTTTTTCCGAGTTCTTTCTCTGTCCTGCAGAAAGTACGTGTCTCCCGCGTGTCTGCTCGCGTACTTTCCGAGGTTGCGTTAAGCCCAGTCCCTTTTTCTCCGCCACCTACGGCAAGAGTATGTGGGAGCAGACGTGTGTGTGTGTGTGGCTCTCGGAGTATGTCGTTGTAGAGTCTTTAATCTGTCTTTGGAGTCAGTAGAGTGAGATTTCCTTCTCGGTCAAAGTAGTGATTCAGACGGCCGAGATAGGTAGTCAGTGACTGTCATCGAGTGGGTTGCGGATGTTGGTAGATACTGGAGGGACAGAGGAGCACAAATTAACGGTGGAGGTTCTGGCTTACAGAAGGAGGCTCAGTTTCGGTAGCAGCAAACCTGCAGTAAGTTTAGGCCTAGTTTGGTCTGTGAATAAGAGAAAGGTGGCATTTGCCAGATGACTTAGGAAGTACTTGCGCAGATGAACTTTTATGTTAGAAGGATTAATAGGAAGGGGTTGATAAATACAAAACCAGTGTCTGACCTGTAAGTAGAGGACAGGCAAGGCAAAGGAGCAAAGCTCACATTGGAAATTTATCTGAGAACCTCCTTGTCTTTGAATGCTTGATGAATTTTTGGTGGTGGTGGCTTTTGTTTCCTTGGGCCTCCATTAATATTTTTCATGAATTCATATTCAGTGCAACCTAACCCAAAGAAAATACTGGACTCTTAGACATGAGGAAACTCAAACTCAATTTACACATCCACTCTTACAGTATCCACAGACATTTTTGCAAGTAAGGTGTCTGTCAAATGCTACTGATTTGAAAATTTCAGGCATTAGCCTTGTAGGATTCTTTTCCACACAATTTTGACACATAACCTCCCCATGCCGTTGTTATGCTCTAAATATATTCTAAAATCTTATCTAAAGCCCTCACATTTTAATAAAGATGTTGAGCTTTCACAGACAGAAAACGCATTCAGCACATTCCTCAGACATTTTGTCTGCAATATTGGAAGTAGTTTTCAAAACAGCGTGTGAGCCATGACATGAATTTAATGGAAAATTGTTTTTTGCATCGTATGTGTTCTCATGAATATGGGAACAGAAGTGACACTATTTGTCAGACTTATGTCCTTTTCACCCACTTTATTCATTTCTAGCTCAGTTGATGGTATTAATTATAGTCAGGGAACGTTTATTAACATCTTTAGGAAGAAGGTATTCATTGTGTAACAGAAGCTGACTTAATTTCTTTTAGTTCGAAATGCTACACAGGTGAAGCACAAGTGCTAAGACTAGGAAGTACTCTGTTACGCCCAGAGAGGGGCTCCTGTGACAAGGTTTGGATGGGAAATTACTTCACATAATGTTGTTAAGGCTTCATTTCTTTATAAAAGAAGCAGCCAGCCATAACAAATTATTTTCAAGTTCTATTGTTTTGGTATATACAATTGCAAGAAAGAAACAGAATGTTCTTTGTGTTTTTTCCATTTATGTTTAGTCTCATAGGTTTACCGAGGTTAGTGTTAAAGAAATACTTTTAACGATTTTATGACCTGTTCTTGAACTAGACACTCGTTATATACATTGTAGTGTGGCTGACTTTAAACAAGCTTTTCATCTTCTTTATGGTGTTTGTGAAGTATACTGCACCACGCTGACAGTATAATAAAAGCATTTTTTGTGTGTATTTGACCACACTTACATTATTGCAGTTGTGCACTATTTTCTAGCCTTTTCTTTAGCTGTAGCAGCATGTTCTTCCATATATATATCTCAGAAGATTCAAGGTTCCTCAGAAGATTCAACTAAATAAGAATGCATAGAGCTGAAAAAGATAAGCTGGCTTCTAACAAGGATCCTTACTTCTTAGTAAAGCAGTAATGTATCTTTGAGGAATTTGACTATACCGAACTAACATCCTTCACTCATCTGGTATCGGGGAAGGGTGATTAGTGATCTCTTGTCATTTCAAGTGGAAACACACACTTCCTTACTTTCTGCCTTGATTCTCAAGATTTGCTAGACTTACCTTTTAAATCACGAGTCCATCCATTTTTTGTCCTCAACTAAGGTCCTCCAGACCTTTCTTGTCTGCAGAGACAGGAGTGAATGTGGAAGCTGCAAAATGCCGTTAAATATCCGCAGAAGTCATGGCTTTTGCTTATAAAGTGTTGGGGAAGTTGAGGTGCTGCCTGTCTCCCAGATGGTTCAAGTTCTCCGTAGGTACTGAATTTTGAAGACTTTGCAGGCAGCTTAATTGAAGTCCCCAATTTGATAATTTTCTCATTTTTGTAAGGTAGTATCCTGAAGAATCAAGATACAGTATTAAATGTTCACATGTCTTTAGTTATTTAAAATGCAGTGCAGAAGAATGTGGGTTTTTTTCCAAGTGCCTATTTGCCAGTTGCCCCAAGTAGACATGGAGAAGAACGCAGCATTAGGTAGCTGTCCTCCATGTAATTCCTCCTCTGTAAACCAAAGCCTGATGAGCCTGTTTCACTGCACAGTTTCCCATGTTCAGCTCAATATTGAGCATTCTAATTCTGTAAGAATTGGGGAGGTGGAGGGTGTGATTCAACTTAAGTCAATGGCAGTCAGTTCCTAACCACTGGCAGGCAGTTTCTTCACCAGGAGAGGTGCCCCATCTTAATATGGAGCAACACCATAACTTTGGGCAAAAGTTTTTCAGAGGAGTTCTAAAATTTTGCTGTATCCATTCCTGAACATTTGGTCTACTGCTCTTTTCTGGGTATAAGACTAATTTTACAAATTCCATGAAGTTCGGTGACCAAAATTGGAGTCCGCAAAATCCCTAGTTACTACTAACAATCTCGCCCGTTTACTATGCCTAACTTTATCCAGATTGGCCTCACTGGTTTTAGTCAAGTCCTGTATCCCGTGGACATTTAACGTAAAATGCAGAAGCAATCCCTGGTAGTAGGAAGGCAGACCAGGACACCTTTCTTTCCCACCCTCTGTCCCTTCCACCTTACAGAAACCGTTTGCTACAAAGCTGCAGCTCCTCCTGGTTGACGTGCTCTGTGGCCAGCCCAGTTACACCAAGTTTCTCCGTGTGCGGGGTGCAGGTTCAACAAGAAGGGGTGGAGAGTGTCCAGTTGCCGTGTGGCACGATGGTTAGAGCATTATCCTGAGAGGTGGGAACAGTGTTTGTGTTTTATAACCTAAGACCTTCCTGAGCGCTCTCGAAAAGGAAGGCTAAGCGAGGGAAGCTCTGTGCATGTCCTGCTCTGTGTAAAATTAATTTATTGTCAGAATGTTCACTCAACATGGGAAGGGATGCATATGAATGAGTGCCTTTCCTCTGAACTCTGATAATAGCTTTGAGCAGCGTGAAGCTACTATTTTTTTATTGAAATCTCCCACAACAAATGTATTTTAAGGGTTCATTAATCCTTTGGGTTAAAGGAAAGGTTATTATTGTTGTTTAGGGCTTTGAAATATCAGAAAATCACCAGGCAGTTCTGTATATTAGATACCTTCAGCTCTGGGGAGTACCAGAGCGGACAGAGCAGCGAAGTCGTGCAAGCGAAGACTGAGGAATGCCAAGAGCATGCCATGGGTGGGCAGCTCCCGTTACCCTCAACCTGGTTCTGTCTGGTGTAGTCAGTACCTTTCAAATAGAAAAATTCAACAGATTTTCCTACATGGTTTTGGTTTTATTACTGTTATTTTTCCGGAAAAAGGAAATAGAGCTAAGTTCCAATAAGCTACAGAAAATATTATGCAACCCAGTGAAACCCAAGTCGCTTGTAATAAAAATTTTCTTATTTTTAAAAGCAGCGTAAACAGTAATGAAGTCTTGGCTTTCCAGCCAGCATGTTGCAATAATTGGAAGCCAAAGTGTTACAGACCTTCAAAAGTATGTCTGTGAAGTCCAGTAGACATAAATAGAGTACAGTATGATCTCATATCACCATGCAAGCAAACTTTCAATTCTGATTCTTCTCTCAGAAGTCCTTAAACAAGAATTTGAGAAGAAAATAAAAGAAATTAGAGAGTTTATTCCCTATACATACCAATTGGAGTATTTAACCATAATTTAAGGTCTGAAGAAACCAGTGGAAAAGCAGGGTCATGTTATGGCTCAAGCTTAACAACACATGTAGTGTCATCCTGTGCACTGCTGAGCGTTGGGCTCTCTAGTTGCCTTTTACCAAAAACATCAAATGTCTACCAGACCGGTATTTCTACTGTGACATTCATCTGCAGTTCTCGTCCCTTTCCTTTCCCGAGTGCAGTATTACTATACCTCTTCTGATCGGTGGTGTTAATCTCCTGTTGCCACTGTCAGTGCTCATTATAAATATACTGTGCTGAGATACCGCTTTTTTTGTGTTACTGACAATTTACGACGTTGCCAAAACATATCCTTTACCGTGCCTCTTTTTCACCTTTGCTAGATGTCCCAAGGAGCATCCCTGAACGATTTCCAGAAGAAGAAGAGGCGTGCCCCTCTGCCACCAGCTGCATCCGCTCCACCCACCCCGGCTATGCCCAACAGGACGGAGGAGAGGGAGGACAAGAGGAAGAGCACGATGGGTGAGAGGCGTTCTGGTCTCCCGTGTAACCCTGTGCATGTGCTTTCCGTGCTCACTGTTCCAAGTTTCCTTAATTCTGTTGTGCTGTGAGTTCGGAAGCTTTTGTAACTTGGGGAAAAAAATGCATTTCTCTGCGGAATGCAAGTCTGGAAGTAAGTGTTTGTATATTACATCCTTTTTTTTAATGGCACCATTTAGAGTACCATAGGGTAGTAAAAGGTAGATAACGCTCATCAGATGATTTGAATGTTTGGTACATATTGGATATCCAAAAGCACTAGCCTTTCTGCACCTTTAAGGTCATGGTGGTTTTGGTAGCAAATGGAAATACAGAAATAGTAAAGGGAAATGCTGGTAAACGGAGATAGGCCAGGCAATACGGAATGCATCTGAAGCCACGGGATTCTGCTAGAACTGACGTACAGTCAAGCTGGTTCAGTATCTCCTCATGTTCCTAAAGCCTGAAGACATTTTCTTTTCCAGTAGTATTCCAACAGTTTGACATCAGCTGAGCATATTCAGTGAAGTTTTTCTTTTGAATTCAGTCCTCAGTTTTATTACGTATCGATCTCTGCTGAGTCTTTAGCTAACCAGTAGAAGAACAGAACTGGTGCTCTCAAGGGAATGCCGTACCTAGCTGGAGACAAGAGAAGACACTCCAGCCTTGAGCCGTTCGTGCCACCACATTCGCTCTCTCACAGGAAGACTGCAGAACGTGCTCCCAGACCTCTGCCGTTATCTGGCTGCTAGCTTACTCACACGGGTGAGAGCTTTGCCCGAGTGAGGACCCCAAGATTATGCTTTTAGCAAACAAAGTGATTTTATGATGGGTAGAGATATGAGATAATAACCCCACGTATTGGAACTCATTTTTTCAGTACATTAAGAGAATCGTTCTTCAAGTGCCGTAATGCACTCAGTGCGCTTCAGTTCGTGCCTTTGACCTCATGTTTCATAAAGTGCCTAAGACATACAGATGTGACATCCTGTCATATGTAATCCCTTACATTACAAATGCCTCACAGTTTAGAAAGAAACCTCTTGGCTTTGTTCCAACATTTATTTTCAGTAAATGCTTCGCTTTTAATGCCTCAGCATTTATGTAGCAGCAGGAGTCCATTATCTCGTGACACGTTCGACTCCATTGACATCTCTTATTTAAACCCTCGAAGGGGAACGTTATCGCTGCGCTGTGTCACACAGGAGTTTCCAGCAAATTGGCTTACTTTTAACCGCTGCAGATGTGACAGTCTGTCACTCCTTGTGCTTTGCCCCACCGCTGGTCACTTGTCGATGACATTTGGTGCTTTAGCTTTCTCTAAGCGTTCTGTTTTATTTTGCATCGCTGCTTGGAATGTTGCAGATGAGACAAAGCAGAGCAGAGCCACTTCTAGTCCGGCCAGTACTGTGTACATAAGCGCTTGCTGGCCAGACTCTGCCGATGTAGGATTCTGTAGTATCGTTTACCTTAATGGAGCCTTATTATTTTACACTGACAAAGAACTTGTCCGACAGTAGCCCTGTCTTCAGTGCTTTTCATTTTCCGATACTTTCTTGAATGAATGCGTTCATTAACAAGAAAAAAAAGTTACAGCAAGGGAAGGCTGTTAAAACAGCCTCTCTTCGGGGCCCTTGCAAGAAAACTATGAGAAAGCACAGATGGCTCTGAAGCAAGAGAGAAAAGCTGTGAAGAAAGCAAGACAGTAGTGAGGGGAAAAACGTGCAGCAAGAGATAGGCGGCCGCGTGGTGGAAAAGGCTTAAAGCTCCGTATGTATCTCCCAAGTTAGCCACGTGAATCAGAGCAAAAGACCCTGTAAAAAATATTCTCAAACGGGCAAATTCACCTCAGTATTCAATACTGAATCACTTACTGTGACCCCGCAGTATCGTGCCCGATGTTCTCAAAGCAGTAAGCAAGGGTCTGCACGTTTGCCAGCATGACATTGTGTCTTGAGTCTCTGGAAGCTAGTGACTCGTAAGTAAAAACTGGTAATGGTTTAATCTTTTTTCCTCCCCCTCGGTGCTGCTTCCCTTCTCAGCAGTGCCAGAGCGTGAGCCGAAGGGCGCAGGAATGGTGGGTCTGGATGAGACCAGAGGTCCGTCCCTGCCGGCACCCGTCTGCAGCAGTGACGCAGCGGGTGCTGGGGGCTGGGGGGGGCAGAGCGAGCAGGTAGTCGTGGTTCCTCCCTGCACCCTCAGCCTCTGAGGACTCTCCGGGTTGCAGTAGCTCTAGGTCTGTACACTGCAGACTGGCAGCAGTTTTTTTAACATTGCAAAAGGTTAGTATAGTGCAAAGGTTCATCTGTTTGTTTAGTTATTGTACATAGTATTGAAATAAGCCCCCAGCCAAAGTTATGAGCATTTCCTTTGATAGCTGAGGACACTGTTTTGCAAAAAGCCACTTAATCATCTGCTTCTCCACAATGTCAAAACAGTAAAAAACCTACTCACAGAAAGAAAAGCAAAACCCGTCAAGATAGCTACTTCAAAATACTGACCTGAGGCATCTTCCTCGTTCTCTCTCTTATCCCAGAGGTCAACAAATTCAGGCAGTTTGGCACTTAAGAAGATAAAAATAAAGCACATTTTTCACATTTCCTTACGTAGCTGTTTTCAATTTTTTTTTTTAAACTTTTTTTTTCTCTTCCTTATGTCTGCCAAAACTGGTGATTTTAACTGTTAGCTGTGATGTACACGTATGTGCTGGGCTCAGTTCTGTTCCCATTGCTGTTGGTTTAAGAGAGACCTAGCTTTTCCTTCTCCCTTAATTATTTTGAGGTAAATAAGAGCAAAATAAGATCCAGAGAGACTTTGGATGTGGGTAAGGGAAGTCAGTGTGTGTCAAAAAAAATAACAATAAACCGAGAGATCATTATCGTGCAATGAAGTAACTAGTCAATTGATCCCCCCTGTAGGTGATGGACGGCTGGTGCCACAAAAACCTCCTAGAGGCACCGCTCGTGGTCCTCCTCAGTTAGTGATCCCCCCACCCCCACCTTACCCTCCTCCTGACAGAGACGTTGTGGACCCAACAGTCTGTTACAGAGGAGCAGATGTTACAGCACCAACAGAGCTGGTACCTAAACGTACGTTTGAAAATGTGTGTATTTGCATTTCCACTCTTCCGATGGTTACTCTCAGGGGTAGCTTTTCCAGACTTTCCTCTCTGCTTTCTAGACATACATGTCTGTTTTTTCCCTTTTTTCCAGCCTGTTGTCTTTTAAAATGCCCAATGCAGTGTAACTAATGAATATAAAGTAAACAAAACACTTGTTTGGAGACAGTTTTGTGGATGATACCTGGCCATTGTATGGAAGCATTTAAAACCAACCGTCAAACCTTGTGACTGTGTGCACCTGGAATCAAAAATCTGTTGTCTTGTATTAATTCTCCATGCCTGTTTTTCTGTCTCTCCAGAGACGGGTTCCTTTGAGAGTCAATAGGTCTATCGGTCTAGGTCAAAAACTACGGGGTGTCTCCCTTAGGAAAAGTAAACCATTTATAGGAGCTGTATATTGTTAAAGACCTTCCTGTCCTAGTGGGTACGTATTCCTTGCCATCTCTCTGTAGTCCTTTTTTGTGCTCTTCCCCTTGGGGCACAACAGTTACCAGACAAAGAAATACGATATTTTCCACATCCTTGTGTATTTGTGAAAAGCATGTTTTCATGCTACTTTTTCATGCTTATCCATCGGCTGTCTTTAAGTCTTTGTACACAGTCCAAGCCTTTGATCATGTATTATATTCTCTGTGGGCTTGCCCTGCACACCCATGTAGATCCTGTAAAGGCAGCAAAGATCTGCACGTTGCGGCATCTCACGGACACACTTCCTTTGAAGGCTGGGAGGGTGTCTCCTAACCATGGGATAGAGAAATGTCTCCATTAGCTGCTAATTTGACAAAAGATCTTTTTCCAGGACGTTTTCTTGACCAAAATTATTCTGCAGGTAGCAGTTAACTCTGATACATTGATGTCGTGAGTTTGGTGTTGGATACCGGCTAAATCTAAAGCATAATTTTTCAAATCTGTGTGGAGGAAATACAGATTGACAAGTTTTGTTGGGAGGGAGAGAAGGAAATTAAGGAGATCCATACTAACAGAAAACCCGAATCTTATTGAGGATTAACCCTAATTCATTTTTACCAGCAGATGCACAGAAATCATAGCATACTTAAAATCTTTTTTTTTTTTTTTTTTTTTTTGCTGGATACCATCAGCTTGCCTACAATGTTGTTTGTGTTTTTTTTAAATCCGTTGTGGCCTTCTTCACATTTGAGTTTCTACCACTGTTATTTTGCAATGCTTTTCTGATCTACGTTGGTGATCAAATACCCTTTAATCAATGTAGCTCTGATTTTATCAGCCTGATCATTTGCTCTTAAACAAACACAATATCCCAGCCAAAAGGATTTGATTAAGCTTGTACATGGAAACATAACATGAGCTTTTATTATCCTCAGTTTTCTCAGAGCGAAAGAACAGTGTGTAGTGGGTACTTATTTTAGACTTAAAGCATCAGTGTTGGAGAGGGACAAGTTTAGCTTTATGATGACGCTGTGCTCTACCTAAAGACAGGTGTATAGATTTACATTAGAGAAATGTGGGTAGATATACCCACAAGAGAAAGTAGCACATACGACAGATGCTAATCGTATTGCCTAATGCCGTTCTGAAAGGTGCTTGGATACTGTGGCAATTGAGCGGTATAAGAACAGAGTTCTGCAATGATGTTTTTTATTGCCTGGGAATGCCTTAAGCAGTGCAAATAGGACTTTGGCGGTAGATTCAAAGAGGAACAAAATTTTCAATCTTCCTAACTCTGACCTCAGTAAATGTGTTTTCTCGTAGAACAAGGTGGGAAGGAGGATAAGCTACTGATGCCAGCTAGTGATGAAAGGCATATTTGTTCTGAAATCACTCTCAAAACAGCGTTCTCTGATGAGGATTGTGGTCTTCCTTTGCTGAGTGGGTGACTGTCAGCAGCGGTTTGTCTTTCACAAGATGAGATTCCCATTCAGAAATTAAAATTCTGCGATCACGTGGAGTTTAAATTCTTGTTCCTTACAATCTGCCACTGTCTGTGGGGCACCATGCCTCACCCCTCATTCCTGCTCGGCAAACACACAGTTGTCCCATTGTGCTCTGGGAAACCCATGTAGAGGAATTTTCGTTTCGTAGAGGATGGCGGTAATTGCTCTTCACGGAGTTTTCCAAACTTATGTGGAGTATAAGTCATTCATGATTAGGGCCTTCAGTAGGATACTTGGGCTTTTCTGGCTCTAATGGTAAAGATCTCTTCCACAAACAAGAGTACAACTGTTCCTCACAGTTTTTGCTCTTTAATCTTTTTATTCTCATTACATGACCTTTCCTCTTAACTTTTGGGCTGGTGGACCCTTACCTGCATATTGCGTGCATGTCTAAAATGATACATTTATGGGATCCTTTTTCCTTCCTTAACCTTACTAATCAGATTGTTCGTGGCCTGTGATTCTAAGATGGACTGCGCTTTGGGAATGCAGAAATGGAGATTGGCACCTCTGTTCTGTTGCATGGCGTTTGGTTATGTCACACAGCTTGTGAAGTTCCCCGTAAATGAGTCAGTAGTAAGCTCTGTGCTACTTATCTTGGGTAAAGAATGCTCGTAGTGAAAGATTGCTGCACCTAGACGAGCAACTAAAACATGCTGCCTTGAATTGTTTTCACTGGCTCATTAGAGTAAATGCAATATTCCTGTGAACCTCTATGATTAGCCCTTTATTTGGATTGTTATGAACTATCATTAAAAGCAGTAAGAAATTAAAAGCTGTTTGAAAAGAGAATAAACAATTCACCTTTTTGTAGAATGAGATCCTGAAGTTAAATTCTTCACTGGCACTGGATAAAGTACTAGTGAACTCGGGGTTTGCACTGGGTAAGGGCTTGACAACTGATTGATTTTTAAATTTCGGAAAGTGTTCTGTCTTTAAAGAAGTGAAATCACAATTTGAACGTATGGTTTGTTTTTAACTATAGATCAAAATAATCAATCATCACTTAACCAGAAAGTTTGAAAGGGATGAAGGAGTGGGTGTAAGCATTTCCCAGTTATTTTGTATAGATGACATGTATACTACTAGTTGATGATAATACCAGGTTAATTTTAAGGAACCAGGAGAACAGAAAGGAGCCTTGTCCCCACATCTAATTTTTAATGTTTTTCGTTATATCATTGATACATTAATAGGTAACACAGGCCACTTGACAAAAGCTGTGACAGTTTCACAAGCAGTTTGGTCATATTTCTTCAGTCACCTTAGACACATATCTTGTCTTTCGCAGTCATTAGGGATAGTCTCTAAGGGTTGAACTTGGTTAGCTTGAAGCAAAAATAGGTAGAGAAACTCACAGAGAGGAAACTACATTTTCTTCCATGTGGTTCTAAATTAATTTAGAACTGCAGGCTGCTAAGTAGGGAATTTTGCTGGCCTGTCGTAGTGCACTGCCCCAGAAAGCATCTGTCAAGTGACCCAGGCTTTTCTTTCTTAGAAGTGGTCTTCAAAGCAAGAAAACTTGCAAGTGTGACTTAGGAGACATATGCCACCACCATTGCTTTTACTCATCCAGCCCGATCTGAGGCTGAAGAATGAAGCTGAATTTCCAATATCGTCTATCTTGTACCTTCTGGAGAATTAAAATTCAGGCCAAGTAAAGCAGGATTCGCAGACATGCTGCATATCAGTACGTGTTGTGCTGTCGGGATTGAGTTAGCCTGTACGTGAACCCAGGCGGTTAGTCTCAGAGCATCCGTGGGACTCCGAATTTTAATAGGCGTGCCCACACACCTACACCTCCTTTGGGCATCTGGTTCTTTAACGTTACTGAGCATGCTAGCCATTCCGCTGTCTGACCTGCACAATATTTATAATTTTATCCTTTTTTCCCCCAACAGTTTACTGTTGTGCATCATTCCCTTCGTATACCAAGCGCGTCTGACAGACCTTGCCTCCTCCTATGACCTCCAAACCTCTGAACCTCCTGTTGCCTCTGCTACCCCGATTCTTCTGTTGCCTTCCTTCCTCCCCTGCTGGAAAAGAACCTTTTTTTCTGACTGAGATTTTGGCTTCCTTTCTTTTTGAACTCGCACATTCTCTTTTAATTACTATTGATTATTTTTGGCTGTGGTTCATACTCATTTGTGATATGTACGCTGCAGAACTGAATGCTGTGTTATATAAACCTATGTATCAGCCTCAGAAAGATAATCCGTACATTTGTCTGTTCCTTTTCAAAAGATTTTCTTTTATTTTGAGCCATGGTTTAATTTGATTTGGTGTTTCAGAGAGTGTGGTTTCGGGACGGGGTGTCTTACGTTCAATACTGTCTAAAGATTTAATGAAAACTTCCTAAAAACTTGTTTTGGTTTTTTTTCTGTTAGCCTAGGAATAACATTTTACGTTCCCTAATATATTCTGTTTTTTCTTCATTGCATATGTTTTGTTCCTTTGGAATGAAACTAGAACTGGGCATGGCCTAGTCAAGTTGAAGTGCAAGATTCTTTCTATATCTCGGCTATCAATCAAGCTGCCAAGAAAAAAAAGAAACAGAAAGATCTGTTGAATCTATAAGGGGCCTAAAAGGAGTACTAAGAACCAGTACCAAATGCAGTGATTCATAGGCTGTACTTCTGCTTTCATCCTGATGCTTAGCAGGAGTTATTTTATCTTGATGCTGGAGACATCCTGTGGAAATCAAGGTGTGTGTTCTATTTCTGCAACAAAAGATGCAAACACTGTTTGCTCAAGATAAGTCTCGTTCCACAAGTCTCCTTTTTACAGTTGTACTAGGAATAGCCAGTGAGTTAAAAATAAATATCAGCTACAGGATCATACTTACCAAAAACTTCTATGCGCTGGAGAAAGTCCTTCATGTGAATGGCCCATAAGACATGTATTTTTAATCATTCTGAACTATAAACAGTGATTTTATGGGTTGCAATGGTGCACGCACCCAGAACTGTTCTGACCTCACATGTACTGTGATTTAAGACTTTTACGGTACTTAAATGAGCGAGTTGCAATACATAACTCTAATTTAAATGATGAGGAATTATTGCTTTATCCTCAAGCAAATAATCGTGTTCATCTTGAATCCTTTCCAGGTAGGCAAAGTGGAGAATAAGCAAGCAAAGCATTCCTACAGATAACGTGAAACATGACTAAAAAGGGGTTTGACGGTTTTTAATACAAATATGACATGTAGTTAATAACTTTTAAGTTAAGTGATGCTTCAGAAAGTATACTTAATATCCTAAGGGTCTTCTAATAAAAGTGGAGTAGAATTTAACTCTCTGCGCTGCCAGTACTTTGTAATAGCTTCTTAAGACAGGACAATGGTTTAATTATAAGTCTTCCCTTAAAAAAAAAGCTAGTAGGTGTTCACAATGTGAAGATTAAGAACCTAATTTACGCATTCTCATTAGTCTGTTTACATCCTATTTGTAACTCCACAGAGTTACATGCCACGTGGAGTTCAGACTAGTATAAAAATGGAATAATGAGGTGGTGAAACAAAGGGGTTTGTATTGAGTAAAATGTAGAAGTACAGGGTATTGTAAAAGCAGTTCTTCACATTGACACCAGTTTAGCTTAAAGGAGGCTCGAGTTTTCAACAAAATTACATTTTTGATGAAAAAGTTTCCTCGCTTTGAAGGAATGCAGCTATTACCCCTCTCCACGTAGCTGACAAGTTTGCTGTGAAAAGCTGTCTTTTCAGGTAGTCTGCTGAAACTCTTAAAGCTCTAGGTGTCCTTAATTTACTGGGGTTTTTTATTAAAATGCAAAATTGCCTCTAAAAATATGTTTGTGGGAATTAACATTTTCTGTGAAATTCCTATTTAAAATATTTTAATAGTGGTTTAAGCTAGCTAGGTCTGCCTTTCTGAAATTAAAAACAAATTCCTTGCTTATGCTAGCTCATATCCTTTGTTTCTTACAGTTTCCTAAATGCCAGGTACAGATTAGTGTTAAACAGAACTTAAAAAAAAAAAAGAAGAAAAATTGCTTCAGCTTTACAAGAAATCATCTTAATTATAAGAAACTATACTTATAATATTAACATGTTTAAAACCTCCCATTGCTAACCAGTGTGGGAAAGAACTTCCGGTGACACTCATTAAATCCACGTCTATTCCGTGGGATTGCATAGACGCTCCGTTTCACAACCGCTAATCCCGGGATAGCGTGCGTGCAAGGGGGCGACGTCTCCAAGCCAGGGGTGGTTACGGGAGCGTGAATCGCTGGAGGTTCGGTTCCTGAGCACCAGCTCAGCGCCGGCCCGCAGCCGGGGAATCCCTGCTTCTTCCAGGCTTTGACCGGGATTTCTAACGTCGCCTCGGTTCGGCTCCTGGAAGAGAGCGAGAGTTTCTCTGTCATTTTCGGTGAGAGGAAGGAATGTCAGTTTGATGGAGCCGTGGGTTAGCAGTGGTAGGGAAGGACACTGGCTTGGTTTTGCTCCTTTTATTTTAACCACGGAGACATTGGAAGTGTAATGAGAATGACGTGGAGAAGTTGGTAACAAATTGACTACTATACCACAATTTTTCACCAAAATGCTCTTACCGGAGTTAGTAAGAAACACATTTAGTATTTTACAGGATTTATCTGCACTGCTAATCAGCATTGCTCAAATACTGTCTTTCCTGTAAGAAATCTGGGGGGAAAAACAAACAAACAAACCCAAACACCAAAAACAAAAACCAAAATTGGAAAGTATTATTGAGCCCTTTCAGGAGGACAAGTAAACTCATAGATAGCTTATAAATCAAAACAAATTCCAGTATTACAACTCCAATGTCAGTGACATTCAGTGCTCTTAGGAAATAAGGCCAGATGAATGATTTATGATTAAACCCATTCTGATACCTGACGAATGTGCTCATCCAGTGAATTAGAAACAGGTTAAGCTTCCTGGTGCACAGATTTTAAGGAAGGCCACATAAAACTTTTTTTTATGTTGACCACCAGAGGGAGCCGATGTCGCCACGTATCTGCAATAGGTAGCAAGTAAGAATAATGCTAGAGGTGAATTTTAAGCCAATAAATATCACGCTTATACAAAGATTTTCATCTCTTTAAGAATGCCATAAAATTAAACTTAGTTTACTCAGTTGTTTTGTTCAGCGACTAAAAAGAAAAATAAATATTTTTTTCGAGATTTTTTTTTAATCAGTTTAATCACAAATAGGAAAAGGAAGATAAAATCGTATTTGCAGGTGATGCCACTGTGATGGCATCTTCCAGAGTAAGCTCAAATTTTTACTGTAGGCATTCTTGCATAGGGTGGTGGCCTCTTCGGTTGGCTATTATATTGCATAGATATTGCCTGTATATTTATGGCAGCTGTGTCCAAGGTGTGGAAATTAGCGCACAGGGCTGGTGTGTGTGCTTAAGAACAAGTGCGAAGGAGTAGGTCGTGCTTAGTGCTGATATAGAAAGGCACATTCTGCTAGAAAGGTTTATCAGCTTGAGTTTTAGCATTTTGAAAGCATGAGCAGACTGTTTTAGTATCCATCCTCTTTCACAGACAAATGACTTAATTACCAGCAATTCAGTCATTCGGAGACTAAAATCTAGGATTCAGAGACTCTCCAAGTGTTTGTAAATGTCTTTTCTACATGTAATGCTTTCTTTTTTTTTTCCTTAGGATTGAAATTAATGTTGTCTTTCTCACTGAGCAGCTGAATTTTTTTCTTTTCCAGTGTCAGGGCTGTAGACTACTAAACTTTGAACTCATTCCATTTTTATCTTTAGAAAAGGTGCTATTGGTCCAGAACTGAAAATTATTCTGGGCAGGTAAAATATGGAGAGAATATTCTAAATATATGAATGGAAAAAGGAATTATTTCCCTTTTCGTTCATTTTTAACTGGAACTATTTAAAGCTGTCCATGGCATCTAGATTGCTCAAACAAGTGCCAAGGGAGAGTGATCGGTAGAAAAATCATCCAGTCCAAATTGTGTGATGAATTGCAAAGGCTTGTGATGCATTTGTTTATTAAACGTATGGCTATGCAATCTATTATATGCCCATCATCTGTCCCTGTATTCTGCATTTGTAAAGTAAACTCCGTGGTCATGATTCTCATATGTTCGTCACTTATGTTTACAGCCACTTTAAGCCCTCTTTATTGTTCCATCCCAGTATAAAAGTGCCTCTTCGTGAGAGCTGGGCTGTGTGTGCGTATATAAGACAGCAGTTCTGTCTCCTGAACTTGGCTTCCAGTCACTGCCATGACTCTCAATATATATTTAGTACGTGCAGTAGGCACCATTTAACTTTCCATGCTAAAATACATGTTATTTTAGAAGACAGAATGTAACTTATTCCATCCCTCGAAAATTACAGCCATGTTGTTTTCTAATGTCATTGCAAAACTATGAACTCGCCCTTCAAGGTCAGTGAGACAAACTTGCTGTCCCTGTTTATACATTTTTTTATTCAGGTATCTCATGTATAGTATGCAGATAAGCTTCTGTATAGCACCTGTATGACTAGAGAAGTCTACTGTTAAAATTCATAGGAAGCTGACAGAACAAAAAGTGACCTAATTAATTCTTTATTTATCCAGAAAAGCTTACATGTAATAAACTCTGCTGATTTTTGCTGAGGTGGAGAAGGGAGAAGGTGATCTTCTATTTTTCTGTGCAATAATTGGCTGCTTTATTCCTTGTTTTTTGCATATTTTTCTGTGATGTTCTCAATTCAAGTGGTCAATGCCTGTTGAAAGGATCAAGCCCAGTAGCAAGAATGAACTACTTTAGATGTTGATAACATACCGAATAGGTATCAACTACTGAGTCCTTTGTATGCCTTGAACGTTCCTTGAACGTGGAAGATATTTTTTCTCCTGTTCAGTTCTAATAAGAAAATTGTAAATTTGAGTCACCAGATCTGCTTCATTTTCTCATGCCTTGAGAAAGTTCTGAAGAAGGAGACTCAGTTCTGGGTAAAGGTAACACCAGTTGGAAAGGAGGTATTTTGTATTCCCTTACATGTTCACTCTGCTGCCTGCCTGTGTTGGAAATAATACCTGTGATTTTGCAGACTTTGAGCCCGAAGTGAGTCCTACTGTAAGGGAGAACAATTCCTTTGAATATAACAAAATATTTTCTGGTTACATTAAGTATGGGACTGGACTCCGGTGAATCAAATAGTTTTTCTAGCCTCATTTCCTGATATTTAGGTTTTTAACTGGTTATTTACCTATTTCATAGAGGAATAAACCTTAGCTTCACACTTCCCATCCTGACTAAATGTAAAGACATTTCTCTTCTAGTTCCCTTGCAGCCCAGCTCTGCAATCCAAGTGGTCTGTGGATAAACTGTGAATGTTTGTTCTGAGTGAAACCAAATTCCCTGTCTCCTCTTCCTTAGTCAAAGTAAGAGCAGTTTAGCTCCGTGAGCTGCACCTGTAATAAGCGAGCAGCATCTTAAACGTACTGTGTTGCGCTTGAGCGGTGGGATATGAAGAAATCGTCCCACCTGTACAAATAGAGAGGCATGGTTTATCGGTAACGAGCCGGACTGAACGTGGGTGTCCAGCCAGATAAATGCACGTGACGTGAGTGTGTGTGTGTGTGGAAACTTTAATCCTGGGTAAGAATTTGAAGTTGTGCTTGATTTACACTTTATGGATGGGCCAAATCAAACGGGAAGGTTGGTGTAGGAGACGGCATTGAAATTTGTAGTGCAAGATCCTGCTCGTTCAAATGCAGGCAATGCACAGGCAGCTACGGAAAGCAAACTGTTGAAAAATTTTTAGTCCTCTGTTGTGGGTAGGTGGTAATACCCATACCGACGTGCTTGTCCATCCTTAGAGATGCTCACACTCGGCTTTTCCCATTACCACTCTAAGTCGGTAAACACTGGCTGAAATGCCTGCCTGCTTTCCTCTAAGAAACTGGGAATTCTGGCCATGCACATTCACTTCTGGGTTTGAGGGCCTGAGGGAGCAGAAGGCTGAGAGCAGAGACAGTCTCTTTTGTCAGCTCCTTTTGTGCATTCCGTAATTGGTTCCTGGCACGGATAAAAGAAGTACTTTCCAACCTACTGTACCATAAGCAAAGGTGGGGTGTAATGGAGGACAAAGACCTAAACCAACAGAAGACTGAGCAAAGAATGAGAAAGGCTACAGCAGGCTTTTTTTTTTTTTCTTTTAAGACTGTTGTGATTAAAAGGTGAAAGTAAAGTTGCTAAATATATGGTAACCTCCCATAAACAGTGAAGGACTGGTAAAGGAGTATCTACTTGTTAGAGCAAACAAACAAAACAACTAATTTTTTCACTTAAAGCATCTAATGAAAATTATTATTGACATCTTATTTTTAGAACACGTAGGTTAGCATTTTTCTTCTTTTCTCTCCCATGATTTTTTCTTTCCTCAATTTTTTCTCTTGACAAGAAGTTAAAAACTAAAGGGGAAAATATTTTTTCAGTTTGTAAAAACATGAAAATCAATGGAGAAATATTTTCGACATTTTTTCTTAACTAAGTGAAAACACGCAACAGCTCTATTTGTAAAGTGTGTCTATATGTGTAACAGTCAAGACTTGAGTGTAAGAACTTAAGAATTCTTAAATAATAAGAATTATGGAGAATTACATAAGAATTATAAAGACTGTAAGAATAACTAACCTACTGGCTTTAAGTTCAAGGTAAGAGCTTTCTTTACTTGACTTTTACTCGTAAGTGATGGAGCATTTTGGAAGCTAACCAGACTCTTGCACTTGGCGTGCTCTACGGGAAGCCTCAGAGCGGGCTGCTAAGGGCCGTAGAAGCCCTAAGCCAGCCGCTGGCGCTTCCTGGCGCTGCTGGAAGTAGGTGCTGCTTTGGGGACTATTGCACCAATGCACTGGTATTTTGGTTTTAGTCTGTAACCCTTCCTGGGTACTACCAGTTTCTCAGACATGTTAAATTGAGGCTGAAGAAATCTTACTTCAATTAAGCATAATGTATGTGAACATTTTATTGATTGACTGTAATTTAAAAACACAATTTTTTTACTTTTAAAACCATTCTCTGCTTGCCTTCAGAAAATGAGAACAATATGCTGATTAACTGACCAGTCAGTTAAAGAAACTTAGAGGTTTAAGTGTCCAAGTTTTCCAAGTGAAAACATTTGGTTAAAAAAAAAAAGGAAAAAAGGCATGCATATACTATAATTTGCTTGTTTGCTCCACTCCCTTGTGGACATGCCCAGCTTCCTCTGTACCTGGCAGCTTTCCTGTTCTGTATTCATCAAGCTGATCAATGGGATTCAGATGTTTCTCAAATAAAATCATTTGTCTTCAGTCTGCTCTTATGAAGGACACAAATTGTACTAAAAAGGCTTTTCTTCACTTTCAGGGTATGTGCCACTGTTCATGATACAAGGCTTTGGCAATGGATTGATTGCATTTTTTTACACAAAAAATCCTTACGCAGAGAAACCCCTTGCGGTTTTTCCACAGAGTTAAATTAATGCCTGTGAGAAAATTAGCAGACTGAAAGCAATGGAGACAGAAGTCTTTAACCTTACATGCTGTAATGTAAAGAGTAATAACAAACCACCAGCTTGATTCTGTGCTGCCCTGATAGGAGCCACTCTAAGGTGAGAGGAGAGTTTTATAGTATCATGCTGGAATTATGAGCAATCAGGAGAATGAAGATAATGTTTGAGCATTACTGTACAAACTGTGCTATACAAAGTGGAACACTGGCCAGTCACACCTGCTAAAAATTCCAAACGCAATCCTTGTGTGTGTTCTTAGGAAAAATAAATTAACTGGTTCTTTGGAGTTTAAAAGAAGAGGTGACTCTTTTTACGTTTTTTTAGTTAGGGATAAGAAGGGGAAAGAGGATAATGGAGGGATAATAATGGATGAAAGAGGGAAAAAATAGATGGAGGAGAAAATCCCAGAAGCTTTAACTTCTTGCTTTTCAAAACCAAAATGGATGTTAGGATTTGGGAATTCCACCCCCCCCACACCCCTTTTTTTTTTTTTTTTTCTTTGTTTTCTTCTTCTCCTCCCCCAGACCCTATCGAGTAATTCCTTAAGCATTTCTTTTGGACTTCTGCATTAATGACTCGGTTCTCTGGTATCTAAAGCCCACACGCTCTGGGTTGAAGCTTTGCTGTTGTTCACAGCATCCTTCCCTCAGGTATCCCTGGTAGATAGTCGAGAATGAGCCTTTCTGTCAGCACATATATGAAGAAAGTTTCCTTGCTCTGTCCTTCTGCCTCTTTATGGAACTTTTGGAACTGAACTTCAGACTGTTATCCTTCCTGACTAATTCAGGAGAAGTTGGCAGGCAGTTTAAAAGTTACTGGAGGGTTTCATAGACAGACTTATAAACCTACAGCAGTGTGACCTTCTCAACCTAATTTCTGTAGGAACTGAGGCTAAAAAGAAAGAAACTCAAAAGACATTTCCAAATTTCCCGTAGGAAGAATGACCTTTTATGCTGATCCTAATTAAGCCCATTAACTCGGGTGAAAAATTCCCCAAACTAGCTTGTCTGTTTTGAGGGTATGATCATAGCGAACCTTCAAATTCTAGAGATGGCCCTGCTCCAGCAAAGCACTTAAGCATGCTTAATCAGGTACCCCATTATACGGCATGCACATTATTATTGAATGAACTGTGTAAATGAAAGCCTTAAAATGCTTCACATGAATAAAAATGCAGACAAATTTTCCCTGTGGGGATTCATCCCATGCAGGAGATATCTGCAGCCTTGCATTTTAATCAGCGAGCGGTCCGATCCTGCTCCCATTGAAGTCAGTGGCAAAACCCAGCTGCTGAAGTGGAAGCAGGATCTGATACTAACAGGGCAGAATATGAAAGGGGAAAATTCATCCCAAGTGGGTGTTCAGATGATGACCCATTTCTTGCATCAGGCTGCTGTTCACCATGGCACCAGAGATGACACTGCCATTAACATTTTACTATCTGCAAATCAGTACAGAGCATAACATCCAGTTACCACTCTTGCAGGTTTGCATTTCTTCCTCCTGGTATTTCAAGTTAATAGAGAGAGCGAGCCCCAGGGCAAAGCACAGCTGATGAGATAATTGACTTCACAAGAGGACTATGAAAGAGCGGGCCAAATTCAGCTCCGACTTAAGTATTCCCTTCTCTGCTTATGTCCGAAATAATCGGATCTAGTCCGTCTGCTGTCAGAGAGGAGTAGCAGCATGGCAGCAGAGCTCCTCCGTCGGCACTTTGCTCTCCACCTGTCCCATATTCCCTCTTTACTAGGCTCCCCGGGAGAGCGTCAGTGTGGGCTGCGGAAAAAGATAACCTCACGGCCGGAGCCCGAAGCCTTCGTGATACCCTGCCTTTGATTCTCGCCCCATGCAGTGGTTTCTTGGCTACGTCCGCGTCGCTGGAGGACAAGCCTGTCCCTTGCCGTCCTTCCCTACGACCAGTTGCCTGTGTGGGCTCGGCAGCGTGCCTGTGGCTCTTTGCTGGAGCGCAGCCCCCGGGTGCCGGGCAGCGGCGCGCTTGGCTTACGCCGTCCCGGCCTCGCCGCCCTCGTGCCGGCACGGGAGTCTGGTCTTCAGAGCGCCCAGGACGCGGCCGTGGGAAACGGTGCAGCACCCCTGTGGAGGTTATTGCGCGAGATCCTCGGGGAGATGCTTAGCGTGCTCTGCTCCTCAGTTTTGTTCTCCGCAAGAATAAGTCTTTCTTCACTGGGCGGTTCCAGAAGGCAAAAGGTCTCAGTGATGAGAAGCGTTTAGGTACTCCGCGCAGTTTCTCCAGGTATATACTTTTATTGACATTGTTGGGTGTCTTGCAGCTGTGAGAAATAAGATAGCAGAGTAGTCGAGTGTGAACGTGCAGTAAAATGCGTAATAACTAAATTCAGAAAAGGAGCCTGCTTTTCTAGGTTAAAATATTTCTGGAAATGTAATGGCCAAAGTAAACCACCAGCCAAAGTGTGTTGAAAAGCCTGTTGTTGTTTGAACTCTGGAGAGGGAAGCAGGTATTCCATTGATCAGGAGGTCCCAGAGGAGCCAGTTAATGTACATCAGAAGAGGTCAGAGTAGAGATGGGTGTCTTTATAGCACAGAGTTGTATGAAAATGTTTTCATATCTAAATCTGGAGCTAGCTGCTGAAGATCTTCTGTGAAGGTATTTACGTTATTGGTGGTTTGGCTGAAGCATGTTCTGGCCAATTAAACAGAGTTATTTTGTGCTGTCCTAATTGTAAGTTAGACAGGTGGTTTGTGCATGAAACATTTAATTTTCTCAGGGCTCTGTCTGACTTCAGATGATGCTATAGATACTATCCTATACAAAGGTAGAAGGTGATGTAAGGGAAAATGATGGATGCACTGATGGGGGAACTGAAGGGCAACATCACAGATCTGAATGGACTGAGGTGCTGCGAGGATGCATAAGAAAAAAACCTGCAAGAGTGATGAAATCCCAATTTGTTAACCACCACTCCAGCCGGGAGTTCACTCTTAGCTTTCGGTATTAAGCAAAATCAGCCTTTGTTGCCATTACTGCCAAGTAAGTCTGCGTTGTTAGGAAGGTACTGAAACTATTTTTTTCACATTTGTGCAGCAGTTCTCAATAGAAGTGCTTATATGCCCAAGGAAAGCATGCTTTGTCCCCATAAATTGAAAGCTACTGTTCAAAATTTTTTATTTTTGTGTGTAATACCTAATGGTTTCAGTAATAGATAACTTACTACACATTGACCTGATTCTCTTCTACACTTCCTGACTTTTAAATCACTTTTAATCAGAAATAAACACACAACTGTGAGTGGAATGGTGTCTCTCTACTATGGAAAGAGCTCTTAAATCCCACAAGCGTGTGTGTATGTATGTATATGTGCGTTCGGTTTAGGGTTGGGGGTTTTTGTCTCTTCTTTGCTGAGTTTGCTGGCAGCTAGTCTCTGGGGAAGGAAAGTATAATTACAATGCAAAAGTGTTTTATGTTTTTCTCCCCTGGATTATGCTAGAAATAAGAAACTGTAGTAGAGATTTTATGGAATTGTTAACAGACAAACTAAGGAAGAGAATTGGTAGAACAGAGTGCACAGGGCAGGGAAGATGGTGAAGTTTAAAAAGAAAAGTTGAACAAATTGTCTTTTTTCCGTGGTCTGAAAAATCACCTAATAAAACATTGTTTTATTGTGTAGGTGCACTAGTAATTTCTGGGTTTAATGGTTACTCCACATACACTTTTCAGGCAATTTTATGGAGTGTATTCTCTAAGGTGGCTCATGAAAATCACCTTCACAGTCCATTTGTTTAGATTCTGCAGTGTGCTTGAATGGTAGCCGACCACCTCTGTAAAGGATGCAGATTGCCAAAATCTGTCACTTAAGACTAATAATTCCCAGCAAAATGTGGAGAGTGGTTTATTTCTCCACCAGGCTCATTATATTGGGCAGTGTCTGGCTTTAGATCTAGATTTTCCTTTCCCGCAAAGGCCTCCAAAGAGCCCCGTTACTGATCACGGCATGTTACCAGTGTTACACCTGGTGATTTATGAAGCGCAAGTCCGGAGCAATCTATTATATGCTCTTAAATGTATTTCCGTGTTATCCTGCTCCCCTAACCTACACTGTCTGCTTGTTCGCAGTGTCCCTGCAGTGCCTGGGTTAAGCACCCTGCCCCTCTCCTCGCACCCAAGCAAAGGACCGCCGGGAGCCGGGAGCGCACTTTGTGGGTCGTTCTGGCTTGCGGTTGACCGCGGGTGGCGAAGCGTCCCCGTCACGCTTCCCGGCGTCTAGAAGGAAGTGGACAACTCGCGCTGCTGACTTAAAATCTCTCCTTCGCCAAGCCAAGTGGCAATGCTCTCCAGCTGGGCAAGGAAAGGTCTACTCCGACTCGCAGTTCTTTTCCTGTCAAAGGGCATTTCGCTCTTCATGTCACTTTTTGTGACATCTGATCCCTTCGAATAAGGAAGGCTGGTGACTGGCTATGGCGTAGCATGTCAGAGCATCCAAACAAGGCTTTTATAAAAGCGAGGGACTAGTGGGTGCAAGAGAGTGCCAAAAAGGAGAGCATGAAAAGCAGCTTAGCAATAGCAGCTGCATTCTAGGTCAAATGGGCTTTGCAGAGGTCAGAGAGGCTTTTGCGGTCATTGAAGAAAGGATTGTGGGAAAGAAACAGGGATAATGAAGTCCAATATGTTAATTTTCACCTGTGTCAAAAACTGTGTTGCATTAGTTCAGAAATTTTTCTTTGCTTCTTTGGCAGGTGGTAAAAATAAAGGTTTGAAATGGGAGAGGGTAGCAGGCATTTACTGGAAGTGGTAGTTTCCTCTGAATCATGGAAGAGCCAGCACACAGTCTTACCTAGCATTGTTTTGAGAGAGAGACTTCACGATAATTTTCAGCATAGGTTTGAAAGGAAAATCAAACATCAGTGCACAGACCTTCACAGTTGCTTGTACATGGGAAAAACAGTGGAGGAACTGGAATACGCTTCAGTTCCCGCTCCTTGGCTTGATCCTATCTTGTATTGCCTTTGGTGTAGGAAACACCATTGCCAAAAAAGCTTTTGTAAAAGTTACAATACTTTTGTGTTGTGATATCAACTAACAGCAGACAGGTTTAACCTCAAGGGAAGTGCTTAACTACCTCACATTCGTAAGGCAGGTTAAATGAGTCCACATTGCGTGTGTTTTTCAACCGTAGGAGAGTAGATCTGTGTAGCTAAATTAACTGTGATGAGCTTGCAATCGACTGTGGAAATGCTGCAGATTCGCAGGGTGTATCTAATAATACTCCATACGTACCTCTCTGATGATGTGTCTGGTGAGACACGTCCTTGGCGAGTCTTCTCGTTTTTGTTACTGGCTAGCGTGTAAAGGAACGGATTGACTGCCGTTCGCAGGTTTTGTGCGGTAAGAATGACCGCGGTTAAAGAACCCGTTGGAAAACATGAGCGTGGGGCGTAAGACTGGGAAGGAGACTGAAAATATCTCGTCGCGTGAGAACTGGGAGTCACGTGCAGGACTGTGCGAGTCAGCAACGCGCCCTCGCGGCCATGAGGCACGAACCACAGACTGGATTGCACTGGTAAGAGCATAACGAGCAGATCGAGGGAGATGGTTACTGCCCTTTACTTGGCTGCCGTGAAGCTACATCTGTGTCCATCGTCTAAAAGTGGGTTCCAGTGGAACAAGATACCGACAAACCAGAGCAGAGGCAGCGGGGCCTGGCAGAAGGCGGCACGGCAGGTGGACGTGGAGGTGCTGCGGCAGCGGGGTTTGTTCGGCCCGCGGAAGGGAAGGGCCGGGAGAACTGGAATGCTGTCTCGCGTCTGAAAGGAAAGGGAGAGCGAGCCAGGCTCTTCTCTGTTATTCACTGCAAAAGGATAAGACTGCAGCAGTGACAAGTTGCAGCTAGAAATCTTTCAGTTTGGCAGAAAAAATTGTTCTTCATGGGGAGAAGCATGTAACATTGCCCAGGGAATTATCTGTGATTTCCCAAAGAGGCCGTGGAGTCTCCATGCGTGGAGATTTTCAAAACTCAGCTGCTCAAGGTCCTGAGCAACCTCATCCAAGCTGGGAGTTAGCCTGGCTTTGAGGAGGAAGTTGAAGTAGGTGACCTCCAGAGGTTCTTTCCAAATTAAATTATTCTGTGCTTCTGTGACCTAAATGAGCCTAAATGACACTGAGCTGCGCCACATCCTCATTTTGGAGGAGGGCTGGAGCTGCAGAGCGTGGTTCCTCGCCTCAGCATCTCCCGTCCTCACCTTCAGTTTCTGCAAGGCGGTTGCCGGCGCTGGGCCAGCAGTGCCTCAGAGCTTGGTCCGGTTCCCCACTGCCCCCACGCTGGTGGGGCTGTATGACAGTGGTCATTTCTTTTCTCTCTGTTTCTTTTGATTTCAAAAAAATGGCAGTATGCGTGCAGGCTCAAATATGCTAAGCAGCATGTTGGGTTAAAACAGTCTTAACGGCGATAAATAAAGAGACGTCGGCCCGTTCTGTCTTGTGCTTTAACTGCTCACTGAGTGGTTTTTAACACCTATCTCTACGTACAAGGTTTTGATCAATGAGCGAGTAAAATGTAAGCAGAACACCTTGTACCTGTGTGAAAATTTTTAAGCTAATCCTGTATTGTCCATTTTCATCATCTCTGTTAGTCACTGCCATAACAAATGTGGTATTTTCCCATTTCTTCCACCAGCCTTCTTTCCAGTGTATGAAAAAATGTACACTTTTTTAATACTGCGATTTTGTGATGGTCTAAATTTTTACTGCCTGTACAAATAATTAGAGCAGCATTTCTTTCTCTTGCTAGAAATTTTAAGTGCCGTCAGTGAAATAATTATATTACAATTTGGGGATCATTATAAGAATTAATATTCTTTAGTATCATGACATTTGTAATATTTTTTACAACTTCATTGTAATAGACCACTTGAACTACAGCAAAGCAATTTTAGTCCACGAAAAGAAAGTTTTTTGGCAGTGAAACAAGTGATGAAAGAAATTGAAAAATAATTACCAACCTCTTAGAACTCAGAGGAATTAAGAGGAGCTCTGCATCTCTCAAACCATTACGAAGTTCAGGTTATTCACCACGTAAGGGTTGAATCAACTGTTACCTCCTTAAAAATGCTTTTGGGTATACGGTTCCTGTCATTATTGAAGGTGGCAGTAACCCACCAGCGGTGCAGTAGAACCGGCAGGTCACAGCCCGTGGTGAAGAGTGGTAGTCGGAGCAGACTGTGCCCACTGGGCTCGGACGGAGTGTCGGCTTGGGCTTCGGTGAGTCCGGGTCGGATGTGCGTCTTCTGAACACTTAGGTCCGATTCTAGTCTCATTCAGAGTCGGTGGTGGTTGTTTTCGTAGTAGTAATCAAAGGGAGTATCTTAGCCGTGGTAGTCTTCACCTATTGAATGAAATCTTCATTTCTGAAAGTGCCGATGAGCATTCGAACCAGGTGAGGTTTATCTGTCTCCCCATCATTGGCATTCTGTATGAGTAACGTGTCCATATACGCGATGTCAGACTGCACCAGTGCAGATACGACTCCTCTAAACTCAAGAGTTCAGCGTCTTCCTAATTACTTACAGCCTGTTGAGATGAAAGGGACAAGATCTCTTTGTGTTAAACGAGAAGCTCGCATTCTTTACTGATGAGCTACTCTCCTCTTTCCCTCTTGATGATCACCGGCAGCAGTCTTGCAAACAGGCGAGGAAGCCTGGTGACTTGTGGTTGACCTAATTGTGCAGCGACCGCGCTGCTCCTGCTCGGCGGCGGCGATCCCTGGCGTGGCACTCGCGTGGGCTTCGCGCAGCCCGCGGCGGGACGTAGGTGAGCGGCGACGCGGCGCCTCGGGGGACGCTCTCCGCTTCCGCCTGCGAGGGAGATGTCCCGGTTACTGCAGTGCGACGCGGAGACCGTGGGCCAAGTTGGACGCCGCTTTCGATATCGCGCCCCACCTGAAGCCGGTGAGCGGGGTCACGTGTTAACCGAAAAAAAAAAAAAAAAGGTCTTGGCGTTGTTAGATATTTGGAAACGCGGACAGTCTTCGGAGGTACGGCAGTGTTTCAGTAATGCGTTATCTGTGGCAATTGTTATTCGTGCGCCCAGTCCTGAAGTACTTGGTGAAGATTCTGTCTTAACCTGGACGTGTCTACACGAGCTCTTGAAGATCAGAGCCCGTATCGAAATCTTTGTAGTTTCGTGACAGAGAAGAGAGAAACAAATGTTGAGATTCTTTATTCGACCAGCAAATAACCTCGGTTGCTGCTGTCATTGTGATCACACTGTGCTTAGCGTGTGGTGGTTTTCTGCGTGTGCGCTCCCTCTGAGAAAAAAACATGCAAAAATCACAAGGCAGAATTGCATCTACCACTGTGCGTTACCCAGTTCTCTGTGTAGAATTAGAAAGCTCTAAAAGGTATTTTCTGACTCCTGGAGTCAAGACCACGCGGTAAAGTTGAGGTGGGCTTTTTTCGTGTCATGTATCATGACTGAGTAATGCCCATCCCTCTTCAGTTTGCACCAGTGGAGACTTAATCAAGCGTGTAGAAGGAAGAATAGATTCTTACTTAATCCATCCAAGGATGGCTTAACTTTAAAACAGAGGTGTTTTAGCGCTGCTTTTAGCTGAAACAAGGTTGTTAACATGACACAGAACTGTAGCAGTTGTGTTTTATGCGTGTGCTTTCATGTTCAGACGAGTAGCAGTGGCAATCAAAATGGTTTGCCTCAGCTAGCAACTCTGCTCAGTGCCATGTTTTAACTGTGTTAAAAATCAATGGATCTTTTCGATGAAGATAAAAGATTAGGGAAGCGCTTTGGCAGACTGGTAGTCTTGAAGAAAGGGGGACGTTTTGGTTGTACATGAGCACAGGGAGTCTAATCGTTGAAATGAAAGACGTCTTTCTGTAGTTTGTGCTTCAGGATGAAACTGCTGTTGAATGAGGAGGTTCTTGCACTGGACTGGACGATTCAGCTGCCGAGACCCAGACGTAACAGATAGGGATCAATTCGCGTGTGGACCCCGATAGGAAAAAAGTTGGTTTTCGAATGGGCTGGGGGATGGAGATGCTGCCGTAGAGCAGCTTGCTGAATCACATCAAGGGGGAGTCGTGAGTGTTGTTACTGCAGTAGGTGACGTGTGACCAAAAGGATCTAAATCCCTGAGCAGAAAGATGTAGGAAATAGTTGCAGGCAGGCAAGAAGAGGATGAGGAAATGAGAGAGGCAGCCGCGGGGGGGGGAAGCCTGCCATCCTCCTTTTAGGAACTGGAAGTAGATACTTTGCTATACATTGCTGTGCCAGCTATAGTGTGGAGGTCATTTATGGCATCCTGGTGACAACAGATGTGGCCTGTGTTATAGAGAATTCTCTTTGCATCGAGGTATACTGCATTGCGCATTACTTCAAAATCTTCCCATGTGCTTCCACTCATCAACTTCCACTCCTTAAACTGGTTTCTTTGCTATCCTGCTTTGCTCTGTTTTTAACATAGTGTAGCTTTTACTAATGCTTTGGTGGTGGGTTGTTACTGGGGGTTCTCCTCGTTTGAAAGCCAAGCAGGCCATGTACTCTTACCTGTTTGTTTACTGTCTGTTTTCGTGGGGTTTTATTATTTGGTGTTTAATGTCAAACTATTCCTATTTCTCCTTGACGTTGGTGTTTTCCTAACTGTAGTTCTGTCATAAGCATACTCTAATCCATTCGTTGACACATATTTAGTTCCTGTAATTGCCACTTTTAGATGGAATGATCTCTTAGATTAAATCTGGAACCTGGAGCTAATGTTATAGAAAATAAGGTCAAAGAAATCAAGTAACATTACTTCCAAAGTCGCAATAGAGTCTTTGGATCATCTTCCATCATTAATATCGATGCTTGACAGCACTTACAACTTTAATCATGATTTGTAACCCTCTGAATTTTATTGCTTCTGCTGTCAGAAATCAATTTCAGTACTTAATGGCATCTTGTAACCTCAGTCAAGGAGAATGTTGGTTTGATTTTTATTTTAGTTTTACAAAAAGCTTCACTGCTAAGCTACACCCTTACAAAATTATTTCTATGACATTTTTTGACAAAGTTGTTTTCAGTTCTCTGACTTAAAATACTTCTGTGTATACAGCATAATACAGAAGTATTTCTCTCCATCGATCATTTTTACTGAGCTGTAGCTTCATGCATGTTTCAAAAAGTTGTAGATTCTGACCCTAAAAAACAGTGAGGTGTGTGTTTAATCTTAGCCATGCTTGGGGGCCTGGGACTTCTCATATAATTAACAACCACCACAAGTGTCTGCAGGATCAGACCATAAACTATTGTTTAATCTTCCTTTTGCTTACTGAGGTTGAAGAAGAGAATGGAGCACACTTATAATTCCAAATTAAACATTTAGATTAGTCTTTATTGATTCCTTTTGATCAAAAGAAGTGTGTTTGGGCTTGATTCTGTCTTTAGTCACTCAATAATTTTGGTCATTGAAATTATTGACCTTGTTGGGAGTTCCCCTTTAATAGCATAATTGTAGGATGGAGTCTAGAGTTGTACATTTCTTAAGGGAAGTAATGAAATCGTATTTTTCACCAAAAAAAACCAAACCAAACAAATGAAAACCCACGTAGTTCATAGGAACCTAACTAAAACAGAGTACAAAAAACTGTACTGTGTCTAATCTTTCAAAATTTGCAACTTTGAAGAGAGTTAAACATGCAAAGGGCATGTCCCTTGATCTTTATAAATGACTAAATGCTGAAAAAGGTTCTGCTTTAAGCATGGAAGTATTTACTTTTCTGTACACTTATTAGTAGATTTTCTACTCTTTGAAAAAGAGATTATTGCTATTCTCCCACTTAATGCATGGTAAATTGAAGGGTGGTAAAATAAAGTGACACCCAGTGGGCCAGCAGTAGATGTAGTTTACCAATTCAGCGTCCTGACTGGGAAATGCTGCCCATTTTTACCTATGTATAGTTTTCCTATTGGAAAGGTCATGATCTGTTTGGCAGCATGGAAGAGGAATAATGAGATGATGTTGTCAGAAGCAATAACAAGAGTCATTCCTTGTGCCACATCATTTCAACTTTGGTCTAATTCTCCAAGAAACTGTCCCTGGAACGTTGTTTCTTCATAGAAGTAAGGAAACTGATTTGCTATGGAAGTTATAAAACCCAAACTCCGCAGGACAGGCGTAGCAAAGCACCTTTCTAAAAGCAAAGGAGGACAAATTTTTTGTCACTTTTCGAATCATCTTTATCCCATATATAAATGTTGAGCTCCATCCTACTATTTCTAATGTATTTGATGTGGTTTTTTTCCAGTTACAAAGGAATATCTCTCTGTGTTTGATTTATGTCCTGATGACTTTCAGCTAACTTTCCTTGCTATATTTCATTCAGAGAGCCTGCTGCCTGCACATGATAATGTTTATGTAGTGGATGACATGGTTCTGGAGCTATCGGAGGTGGAAGAAACAGCATCAGAAAGCAGCTGCTTTGCGTCCGAGGACACCACGGAAGACTCGGGTGTTGTGAGCTCCCCGTCTGACGTCGTATCTTTGGATTCACAAAACGAGAGTACGAAGCTGCGAGACGTCAGGCTGGTCAATGGCTACGCGGACTGGGCTGAGGCGGATGCGGCGCGCGGCGCGGAGACCTGCCCCGTGAAGGACGCCTGCTGCCGTAGCCTGGGATCGGACACCGCTGCGCAGAGGTAACCAGCTATTTGCAGCCAGCTCTTGGAAAATACCTTGCATGTCCTCCTCGTGGGGAGTCATTTAAGAAAGCCAACTTCTGCTTTCTTCTGCTCTTTCATAAGCCGGTACCAATGCCAAGTGACTCCTCCCGGTGAAAAGCTCACTGCCAAATCCCCTCCAGTGACAGGCTTGTAGCGACAGGCAAAGGTCACTTCTCTGTTTGAACTCGTAGTTACATTTCTTGCAAAAAACCGCTGCCCTCCAGAGTTAATTTCTCCAAGAAGTCTGAAATAATTTTGTTAGAGCTTGGTTTGTTTTGTAGTTCTGATAGCATATGAAGCGCTTAAAATGGTACTATATATTGACCTAGAAAAATGACATGCAGGTCATAAAATGGAAAAAATTCAAGCCACTGAAAGCCAGGTGGAAAAGGATTGTATTCAGTGAACTTTGAGGATTGGTTTGTGGGTGTGTGCTTATATATATGTTCACCTAATGTTAACCTCCACTGGTGTTATACCTTGGGGAGGGGGGCGGGTTTCAGCATATTTCCTTTTTTTTTCTTTTTCTTTGCATAAACAAACATTTTCCTGCAGTTTTTGCAAGAAAATATGAGAACCTGGAATTTAACTAGAAACTGCCTTCAAGAACAAGTGACTCTGACGCTGTTTGCCAAAGCTCACATACTTGGTGGCAGAGCTGCAAAGGAAGGCCAAAATTTATAGGACTTTGCAAATACGAACTGGCCAAATAGGAAGCCATGCCTCCAGCGAGGAGGGTGGCCTGGTAATGCTGACAGGGATCCGCTCTGTGCTGCAGAGTCATGGGACAGGGGCCAGAAATTCCTCTGAATTCTCAGTTGACACAAAGTCTGTGCTTTCTGGTCTCTCTCCATTCAGCTGCTAATCTGTAGCCCCTTCATAAGAGCATGTATCATGACCTAGTTATTTCCTTCCACACATTTCTGAGGGAGAACTTCATCTTGGATCATGCAGTGGGCGATAAATTAGGGATAAATTAGGCCAAAGTCAGTATTTAACCTGTTGGAATGAGCTCAGGGCTTTTCTTTATCCATCAATATCAATGGGGACAAGGTCAAGCCTCACTTAGATGCCTGCTCAACAATACATTCTTCTCGTGATTTGTCGTTTTACAGTTTCTTGGGTCCTGATGCAGTCTCTGTTTGGAGGATTAGATAGTCTAGTATAGTAACTGCGATTAACATTCCAGACCTGATCCAAAAAAGCAACCCATTAATTTCGGTAGACTTAGATTGGGCCTTGTAAGATAACTAAGCAATCTCAACTTTCCTCAAAACGCAGGATCTAAACTGGCTAGGAAAACACACAGGCACGTTGATTCTGGGGGGAAGAAGTTACCCTAATGTTGAGCAAAGACATCAAAGCAAAGCCCTGTAAGAACAATATTAATCGGCGAAAAAACGTTTGGACTGTTTCCTGTTTTTTCAGTTAAATAAAAGACGGACCCCAGGTCACCGAGTGACACATTCCCTCTTGGCGGTCAGTATTCTCGCCATCTTTCACTTCAGCCACAGACGTATTCCGCACGCCGCGTCGAGATTTACCTTCGCCGCGCAAACACACAACATTTTCCGTAGTTGGGAAGAGCGCACGTGAAAGGCAGCGGGACGCTCCAGGAGCCGGCTGGCGGGACTGCCGCTCGGGGGTCTTCCTGAGCCAAAGGAGTGGAAGCTGGAGGGAGAGGGGGACGTGCTGCCCCTCGCAGTCGGGGCGGCGATCGCTCCCCCCGCTCAGCCGCTGTGAGGCCAGTGCTGCGGCACCGTGGCCGGTTCGAGAGGAGGATGGGCAGACTGGAGGGGGTCCGGAGGGGCCCACCGAGAGGGCTGGGGCGCTGGAGCGCGCGAGGCACGGGGGGCGGGGGGGGAGAGGAGGCGACCGCGTCGTTCTCCGCGCAAAAGCCGTGCGGGTGAGAAGACCTGACTGCGGTCTTTCCCCAGACGAAAGGGGGACGGTGAGGCTTCCAGGGACAGGCAGCGAAAGGACCAGAGGCAGCCGTCACCGGCTGCTGTAAAGGGAACAAAAATTGAATATAAGTAGGAAAATGCCTCAAAACGGAAGCGGTGGGAGAGGTTGCCCGGAGAGGTCGGGGGGTCTCCGCGCCCAGAGGTGCTCGGAACTCGGCCGGGCAGAGCCCCGGGCAGCCTGGTCCGGCTTTGAACTCAGCCCTGCTTGGGGCAGGAGGCTGGGCGAGGCTTTCACCTTAATCTTTTCTCTGATTTCATGGCGCTGCGTATTCTGTGTTTCCCTAATATGCCCGTAATTTTAAAGGAGTGGTTTTGGACTGAAAGAGGAGACAGTCGTTGTTTGGGGACTGCGTTTATTTTTCATAAATTCTATTTATTTTTTAGGCTCTGGGACAGCAAAATTACTTCAGATCAGCTTCAGGGAATAGCAAAAACTTAACATTTGTGATTTATTTTCATCTTTTGTCAGCAGCCACGTAGGTTGCCACAGCAGCGATGCTGATAGTAACATCTTTTACACTTTTATACTCTGAATGTGCCGGTAATATTTGAAGGTAAATCCAGTTCTACTCCTAACCTATGTTTGTAAACAAACCAGCTTTGAAAACTGTGCTTGTCTAAATCCTTTTGAGGTCAACCTGCTAAGTTTTCAAAAGCCACTTCCTAAGTGTAGAGGGAAGGAAAAAAATAAGGAGGTTTTTTTAAACTATTTGTATGAAATGCTTGTTTTAGTGGGATGTAAATCAATTCCGAGTACAATTCTGAGTACAGCCAAATTTGGAGAAAATCAGTTTCAACTTCCACTGTCAGAACAGCTGCCCCCCCACTAATAAAATCTGTTAAGAGCTCCGAGATTGTATGTAGTTCTCGTGAGGAACGGGCTGCTTTCAGGACCGAACCAGCCTCCTAAATTCAGACAAGTCAAAGTGCGGTACATGTCAATAATTGGTACCAAGCTATACAGAGTTTTAAATGTGTTTCATAAGCTACAAAACTTAAAGGAAAATTTTACATGGAGTTTATTCATTCCTTTCTATCTTCTCCTAGTCCGTGTACCAAGATGTAACTCAATCCTAAGAGGAAGATAAGAACAAAGAAATTGGGAGAACACGTCACTACTGCAAAGTAGCAGTGGTTAGCAGCAGTTAACTGGAGTCCTCCTTGAGTCTGAGCTCCACTGAAGCCAGAAAATTTATTTAGTGAATAATTTGGCTGAGGCTTGGGAAAAAAAAGGTTAACAAGAATAATGGAAATACTATCTTGTCATTTTAAATTGTAAAGCTGACTAAAACTCAGGCTTTTCACCTGGTGAAATAACTTAATTCCTAAGAATTTAAATGGGTGTATACTAAAACCATTTTGTACTCTGTGGGCTGTGAAAAGTACCCTTAAAGTGGAAGCAAAGTGTATTTGGAGCGTGAAGGGCTACGAAGCCCAAGTGGTGTTCCGCGGGTGCGCGGCGAAGTATTGCAGTGAAGAGCAGGATCAAGCTCGCAGTTCTGGCCTACGTTCGGTCCAGAGGCTTAGCCTGCGCTCCGGGACGTCAGCACCCTTTTGCCGCGTTACTTACTTTGGTTAATCGTACGTTTAGCGTTTCGTTCCTTTCTCTCGGAGCTTCTGGGATTGTTTACCGCCCGGCCCGGGTGGTCTCCCTGTAGCTTAAAGGCCCGGCGGCGTTGGGGTATCTCGGCACGGTCGGGGCCGGGCCGCTGCTGGGGCGCGGGGGGGGGCGAGCCTTCGGCCTGCATCCCAGCGGCTGCGCAGAGCAACCCTGCGGCCGGGCAGGGCAGGGCACGGCACGTACCGCGGGCCTTGCCCTCACGGAAGCGACGACCGCAGCAGAGCTCAAGGATCGTTCGGTTCCCGGGGGCACGGGCACAAAAAAAATGTCGAGAAGAAGGCCCCCGGATTCCAGGGTTTCCAAGCTGGGGGTCTGTTCTCCGCGGTTTTGTTTTCCGGTGCGTGGGAGCAGCTTGCAAGCGCACTCTTTTGGTTTTGTTTTGGTTGGGGATTCTTGTTCCAGCAATCTTAGTCCAAGTACGTATATTAATTAGCATGTAGAATATCAAATCGAATGTCAAACCACTCTAGTTCTACCCTTGGCTCTGCCTCTAACCTCTCACACCATCTTTTTCTCTCCGCCTCTGATATCCCCTTCAGCCCCTGACTCTTTTTTTACGGTAAAAACCATAACGCAGCTATCGTATCTCACGATAGGTTTGTACGGCGCCTGGTGGAGCAGAATCCAGACCTCAGCTGGAGGTGCCACGGGCTAACCCCGTATAAATAATTGACTACAGACTACATGCAGTGTTCGGCTGTGAATGTTTTAATATTAACTGCTGACTCTGAACACTGTACTCCATAGTTCTCTTTCTTCACATCCTTCCTCACGGTTGATTTCTTTGTGTTACGTATCTGTTCACCAAATTTTAATATATAGTGTTAAATGAGTAACAAGAAAACCACAGAGAAGCTGAAATGTTGCTTATGTAGCAGTAAGTACATCTCATGATCTCACAGTGTTGCAACTCTGTCCTCCCATACCCCCTCCTTTCCCATCCCTTGTGTGGTGTCGTCACGCAAGCTCCTAGGGGCAGGGATCAGACAATTTTATAATCCCATAAAGCATCATGCACACCTACTGTCTGAAGCTTTATAAATAATTACACATTAAAAATTATGTTAAAATAATGTCATTAGGGGTGCTAGGTCACACACTCAGAGTTAGGTAACATTAATATTAAGGCTGTTTGTGTAACCTTAGATTCCCCCCTTTAACCTTAATTCCCCCCCTTTTGTGCAGCACGATAAAGTCTCTAGTTAAAGTGATCATACTCTGTTTTGTTTTATTTTCTCTCTAAGTTTCAGAGCTCAGTTAATAAGGCAGGTATACCACTGTTCACTCTCAGTTAAAATTCTCTTCTGGAGACAGGACTATTTAATTTCCTTTTGCTCTTTTTATCTTACTCATCACACTAGTACCCATGTGCTATGCAGACTGCAATTCATTTCTCCGCACAGTACTCACTTGAGATGAAAAGGTGGCGTCGCCCTGTTTTGGAGAAGGAGAGCTGGTGCACAGAGTCAAGGCAGCCTAGTGACCAGTTAGACCACACGACCCCTTTTTTTCAGAGGACTGAGCATTAAATAGCATTTCGTGTATCAGAATGCAGCTCTCCTTTTCCTCCAAACTCTGTTCTTGGAAGACATTTAACCATTTTGGCTGAAATAAGATAATAGAATGATCATGGGCATGATATAAATTGTCAAATTTGGACTGCCATGTAGCAAAGATGGTTAATTTCTCAAAGTTATAAGCAATCGAAATCAGGGTTTTAAAAGGGATCTTAAGAGTGAGTGGTTCCACCAGCCTCTCCGAGCAGGAAAAACACTTTAAAATACAAAACTTTTTTTTAATTTTGAGAAGTTTTTAAATGTATTAAAGTATTTAACAAATAAAAGTATTTTAAAATGTAAAGGGAACTTGGCAGTTATAAAGCTAAATAAATACAGACTTGTCTAGGACAAAAAGATAAAATACCTTCCAAAGGTCTGAAAGGGATTTTCCCCTCCCTTGAGTTTCTGTTTCAGTAGCCATGAGAGAATAATATTTTTTCACCTACAGCTAGTGGAGGGCATCGGGTGAGGGGGGGGGGGCCGCCTGAGAGCGGTTGGTGCTGTGG
>JAVJGG010000048.1:20621006-20648622 GCA_035590195.1 Aviceda cuculoides
AGTGGGATTTCCCTTCCCCAACCAGAAGGTCACCATGTGCGTTGCAGAGAGGACAAGGACCTGGCCAGCCCTGTCACTGGTGGCCCTGGTCCCTCTCCCTCTCCGCGGCTGCCTCGCGCCGTTCCCGACTGCAGCATCCCTTTAAATAGCAAGGGACTGCACTCCCACCCGGGGCCTGCAGAAGGTTAGATAAGAGAACACAAACCACAATGCTTGCCCTTTTTTTTTCTTTTTCTTTTTTTTTTTTTTTTTATCTTTCCTTTTTTATTATCTTCTTATGGCTTTAGAATTATCTTCACAGACACTACATGAATTTAGTCAGGGCAGGTAAGGTCACGCAGAGACACAGTTGCTCATATTTATGTATATTCACTAGGCAAAGGAGATAAATGGGAAAACAGGCGCGGAGGGGGACAGGGAGGGGGAGAACGGGATGCATCGACCCCAGGGTAGGATGAGGAGGGGCAGCGAGCGGGTATGGACATGGGGGCCGTGCCTGAGGTGGGCTCGAGCAGGGTACCGGGGCGTGTGACGGAGGGGCAGGAGGAGGGAGAACGGCACCCGGGTAACGGCAAGGCCAGTTCTCGTGCCGTGGTGTTACAGCCTGCGAGGGGAGGGTGGGCAGGATTTCCTGCGAGGTGGATGGAAAATCACCCCGGAAAGTCTTGGGGTTTTGGTCAATCCCTATCTTCCGCATGTTTGTGACCGTAGGAGTCAAGCCAGCAGCCTCAGGGGTGGGCTTATAAAGCGGGTCTCAGCTAGTTCGGGCTTTGATGGCTCACTTAAGACACCAAAAAGCGAGGCGAGATGATTCTTGCTGCCGGTCCTTGGCGCAGAAGGCAGCGCCGTGACGAGTGCTGCGTCTGGGCTCTGGCTTCCAGGTCAGACGACGTCATGGAAAGGTGGAGGTGACCGCATCACGGAGCGATGGAGATGACCTTGCCATGGCAAGGCGGGTGCCGTGGCTGGGATGGAGCCAGCTGGAAGCTCCTTCCTCCTGAACTGCGCCTTGCCTTTCCCAGGGGCGCGGAGCAGCACCTTCTCCCTCCTGCCCTACGCAGGGGCCGGCTGGGGGGAGCTGTGGGTGAGGGGGGGGGGGCCTCCTGAGATCGGTTCGTGCTGTGGGTCTGGACAGGGATAATCCCATTTCCTCCCCTTCTCTTGGAAGAATTTGCTGCCTTTGGCTCTGGTTGGGGTAGTTGAAGCTACTGGGAGGAGAAGAGTCCTTCGTTACCAACCCGAGACATACTCGCCGTTTGCCACAAAACTGTTCGGGTTTTCGTGAGTTAGTTTAAAACAAAAGCTTGAAAGGATAGGGGTGGGTGAACTCGTTCTGCTTAATTTTCAGTCCATTCAAATTCAAATGTTACAAGGTTTTGTATTCCACTTGGGGAGGACAGGAGGGAAAGAGAAGTCGGTAGCTGGGGAGAATTCAGTGATTAAGCCGGTCGGAGGAAGAAAAAATATAATAGTGAGTGGCAGAAGGTAGGCAGGAAGGAAGGAGAAAAACTGTAATGAAAAATAGCAGTGTATGTATTATATATACCTCTGTGCACAAACATGTTCTGTATAATTACATGTCACTTGTAGCCATCTCTGAGAAATATAGGAAAGTTTTATTCTGTTATTTCTCTATAGGATAGGTTTTATTTTAGCTGGGTAGGCACGTGTTTTACTTTTCTGAAAACAGAGATATTTTAAGGGGGAGTAAGGTAGAGAAAGGGTTAAAGCAACAGGGGGAACTTCAGGGATGAAAAATTACTTAATTAAGACCCAGATGTCTGACAGATTTGCAAGCCTCTGCTTCTTACATAGTTTTGCTAATTTCCTTCCTTATCTCTGGCTTTCCCTTTCCCCTCGTTCCAGAAAACTCTTTAAATTTGGATACTCTCATGCGCTTTTGTGCTGGCAGGATCTTCACGGAGGGAATGATATTATGGTTAAGTAATAGATATTCACAGTCGTTACAGAGCAAGAATCCAGATTAGCCTTTCTGTTAAACTCATCCACTGGAAAAATGCCGTATACTTTGGAGCTGTAGAATATTTTACGTTAGGAAGCAGCTTGGGTTGCTAAAGGTGTAGTGCTGGCTTCCAGGAGAGAAAAGCTCTGGTCCTTGCTCTGTTCCTTATTTTTCTGTGTAAACCGAGAGAAGTTATTTAACCTCACTGTGCCATCTTTTAACTTGCAGCGTTACATTGCACAGGTGATGGGGCTGTGTTAAGATTTAAATCGGGCAAGTCCCCTTTCCCGACTATTTCTGGCAGTGCTGTCTGCCTGCCGGCTTTCCAGTGGAGAAGCTGTTGCCAGAGGCGGGGGGAGCGGGGGGAGCGGGGGCACGCTTCCAGCTGTACAGCAACTACAAGCTGCTGCTCGTGCAGCAGGACCTTGGGACTGACATATGTCGGGGGACTCTGGAAGCTTAAATCACCCTGGTACGTAACAAGCTTAGAGATTTCTCGCATTAAAACACAAAATGATACTAAGCAAAAGCATTTTCATTTGCTTTCTGGTTAGATTTTTGATCAGTAAGCATGGAGGAGGACTGCAAAAGGACCATAAACCCAGTCGCTGCTGAAAAATTACTTCGTTTTCCTCCTCATCTGTATTTGCAAGTTCTTATTTTTTGATTGGGTGGTGTTACATCTGAAGGTGCTACTGGACCTGTGTGTTCTAGGATTGGAAAATAGTTTTAATTCAATCTCTGATGATCTTTATTCACCACAGATATAAATGCTGTCTAAAGACCTTTGTAAGTTTGATGCAGTCCTACAGGACTAGAAACGGAACGCAGACTAAGAAACTTGGAATGGAAAAGATACCCGTACCTTGCTCTCAAAAAGTATGTGCAGGAATATCCTGCAGTATTTCAGGTGGCACCAAGGGCGGAGTTTGGATAACTGGATCTCTACCTCCGTCCCTCCTCTGCAGGTTGTGTAGGTCCGTGTTGTATTTAAACGGTTACGGTCGCAGTCGTGGTCTCTGCCTCCGGTACCGTACATGAGGCTCACCAGAACCCCTGAGAAGTGCTCAGAGGGACTCGGGTCAGTTTTATCATTTGCAGACCCCCCCCCACCAGGAAAAGCGGCTCTAACTATAACAAAATGGCAGCTTCTGCCATTGCAAATCCGTTGTCTTACCACTGGTTTGGGTTTCTTTTTAATGCAGCGTTTCCAGCTAGGTTTATCAGAGAATTTTCTCTCTTAGAATGTAAACTTTCTCATAAATGTCCGTCTCCCGTGGCACTAATTTGATGAAATGCTGCTGTAAGTCTAATTTTGTCTCCAACTGTGCAAATGACCGCCAAGGAGTAATTACGCGTTGTAGCCTGAGCTCAGCGGAACACTAGAGGCTGTAGTTCAGTAGTCACTTTGCTCCGCTCTGTGCTCTCACACAAATCTCTGCTTATCTACCTAAGTAATAAGTGCGCAGGCTTCCAGGAACCGCGCACATTTGCCACTTCGAGCTTGGGCTAAATGCTCACAAGTGCTGTATTTTTAGCGCCCCTCATTTTACCAGAAAGGCAGCGTAGAGGTTATCAAGTTCTTCCCTAAGTCAAAAAATGTGTGTGAGAAAATACCGCTGGTAATGTTTATTCAGAATGTAAACCGTGGTATTGGAATAAGTCATATTTTTCTTGGATTCTGGCCAAAACAGAGCTGTCAACAAAAGAAAAGTGTATAGGGTTTGAAGGGAAGAAGGCTATGAAAAAAAATTTAGAGACCTTTTGCTTTCCTTTCCCAAATACTGTTGTGAGAAAGAGTCTTCTTAGGCATATTTATAAATCATGTGAGCTACTGGAAACTGCCAGACCTTCACCTCACAAAACACGTGTCGCATTTTAAATTCCCGATGATAAGAATTTTAAGTAAAGGCCTGTGATTAATCTGTACCTTCTGGCTTGCTTTGTAGGTGAGTTTGGAGATGAATTTAACAATGGCTCCTTTAGGAATTTGGAAATGCAAAAGAAAAGATCTGCTTTTTCTGAAGCTCCCTCTGTAAGAGTAAATAAGAATCCTTTCATTTTCACTGCACTGTTCTCATTCCTTCAGAAAAATTCTGTGAATTGGATGTTATTATCCCAGTTGCCTAGATAAGGAGATTGAAGCAGAGATTGAGAGGCAAATTGTGTGTAGTGCCTGCATAAGTGCACAGAGGATAATGAAGGAGACCTCGGCTGATTGTTGTGCCCATCAAGGAGAAGATAATTTTGCTAAAAGGAGTCACTGAAAGATTCCCAGTGATTGACATGAGAAAAGAGCTGGTCAGTGCAGTGGACCTACACTGCATGTTTGGAGCCCAGGAGTCCCTGTTCCAGTCCCAGATTTTGGCTGTGTTGTAGAACAGTCAGGTAACAGAAAGATTCGATCAGATACCGAAAAGGCGGTGAGCTGGCATGGCCTTCATGAAGTTAGGTCTCGTTCTCTGACAGATACAGGTTTACACATTTTTCTTCCAAGGTCTTGGAAACAACTTCTTCACAGCAGCTTAGAGAAAGAGTCTCAACATGTGTCAGTAATTTGCTTCTAGCTATGTACAGCTACCCCGCAGGATCGGCTTTGTGAAGAAGAAAGCAGTATTTGCCTTCCATGCTGGATAGACTTGTTGCTTAGCTGGTGCACAGTTTGAATGATTCTCCCTTTGAAAATGCTCTCTCTGAGTTCGCCAATAAATTGTTTTAAAATACGCTCAGAAGAGAGCAAGTATTTAATAATTCTATAAAACTTTCCACTGCAGAACCAATATGAAATTCAGTCAGTTCATTCTTTCTGCCACCTTCAAGTTGAGAATTTTGTTTGCTGGTCTTCTTTCCCAATCCAAATGCTGCAGTAATTTTAAATCTTTTTGTCAGATGACTCAGATGAGTAATCTCACTGATTTGTGTGTGTGTATGCTTCAGGGTACAGTAAGACTGGAGTCTTACAGCGCCAGTTGCCTCCGCTGGAGACCTTGACTGATTTCTGTCACCTTCCTCTTAATGCCTCAGGGGGAAAACTCGGTTTACCCTGAGTCTTGCAGTGGGTGCTGAGCCTGAGCATCATCAGTTCACGTTGGCTTCTGGGGATGTTCAGGGCCTCTCAAAGCTCAGGTCAATGGCAAATGTTGGAAGAAATTGAATTCCAGTCGCGGAGCACTGTGTCTCTTCCTCTGTATTTAAACAACCGATGCAGATTTTTGTCTTCGATTCCAGTTTAGGAAACCACTTAGGCACGTATGTAGCCTTGCCATCTTGAATTCATCCCGCCTGTACGTTCGGATACACGAGGATGTGTACGTGAAAAAAGCTTTGGAAGGTTTCCTTGCAGGTGTATTTTGCTGTTGTCATTGATCCCGCATACATGAAGTCAGCTTTTTAAATGCAACGCAGTTTTGGTGCAAGTAGAAGAATTGGGCTCCAGGACTACTACAAAAGTCAAAAAGAAAGAAGAGGTGAATGCTAGATAAATAAGTAAATAATGAAGTAAAATAAAATAAAATACCCGATGCTTCAACATGTGCTTTCAGTTGCTCCGTGTATGAACAAGGAGAAATCAAACAATAAAATAGCAAAAAAGGAAGCTCCATCATTAGACAGAATTTAAACCAATGTCAGGAAACATCCATGAATTTTTACTCAGATTATTATCTTAAAGGGCAGTAGAAAAATGGCATTTTTCAGGTAGTGTTTGGTAAACTACCAAAAAATGGCATCTGTTACTGTATCTTGTGCTGCTAAGAGTTTGATCTTGAAAAGGGCAAATCTGCTTTGCCTTACCAGAGTTAGTTTAAGTGTGGCTAGAATGGAAAATTATTTTTTCAATAGACTAATCACAAGGGCGAAACTTAGATATAGTGTCACAGACAACAATGTCTTAAGTTCAGGTGAGGAACAGGTAGCTACAAAAAACGAATTGCCCGATGTGAAATGCTAGCTTTGATGATTTAGATAGAAAAGCTCTGCTGGTCAGGACTTTTCTTCCTAAGAAATAGAAGGTCTGTTGTGTAACAGGTTGCCATACATTTTTATTATTATTATTTTTTGTTAGGATTTTTCTTAGTTTCATCTTCTTTCTCTGTTTTTCTTTGAATAAGCCAAGACAACACTTGGCACTCATTCTGACTTCAGGCTTCTTTTAGGTCATTGTACAACTTCATCAAGAACCATGGAGTTATTTTCTGGCAAAATCAGGCCCCTTGATGTGTTTCATTAGAAACAGCTCTCAAGGGATTAGTTTCCCCTTCCTCCTCCCCCCCTCCCTCCCTTCGGGATGCAGAGCGATTGCCTAACAGTACTTAGCTGTATCTATTTTTCATTACCGTGTGATTTTTATTTAATTAAGGTGTAGATATATCGGCTCAGTGGGTGCACGGGATGGCTAGTGGTCTGCTTTGAAACTGAATGGATATGCAAAACCTTTGCCTTGGCGTATGCTGCTTTTATGGAGTAAGTTTCAGAACCCCAGTGGAACCAGAGGGGCCGAAATGATAGCGGAGAGCGGGGCAACAGTGCGAAGCGAAAAAAGGGGGAGACCCAACCTTCTTCTCCTCTTCCATTTAGCAGGAGAGATGAAGAAAGGCCTTTGGCTCAGCGTGAGGACGAGGATCTGTTAATCGCTGCGCAGCTCCAGCAGACTTCGCCTGGCCTGGATGAAGACGTAGAAGGTAGGGAGGTGTGTTACTCTGGAGCACGGAAGGCAGAGGCAGACCCCGGAGACGCGGAGCCAAACCCTACCGAGAGCCCGGGACGTTTCGGCCCCGGATCGCGGGGAGCCGCTCGCGGGTCTGGGGCAGGACGGGGGCCGCTCAGAGCGGCCGCTCTCCCTTTGCTTCTGGGGCAGCTGCTCTTTACAGGCTCGCGCTGGACGTTTTTCGAGCTGCTTATCAGGTTGTCATTGTACTTCGGCGTCTGCTCCCAAAAACAGATGAACAGCAGTTCGTGGACGCGTTTTATGGCCCAAATGTGGTTTAATTTCATTGACTTCAGTGAAGCTAAATCAGTTGTGAATTTAGCTCTGTGTTTAGCGAACACAGCGCCTCTATTTTGTGTTTTATCATAATGAAGTGGAGGAGGGGGGGGGGGGGGCATTTTTGTACCCAATGCCTTCTCTGCATTAGCAGACGTATTTTAAAGTTAAAAATTGAAAAACATGAAAAAAAAACAGTGGGAAGAGATAAAATGTCATATTGTGCTCCTCTTTTTCCTACTGTGAATAAAAATATTTCTCTATTAACGGTTTGTCACCAATGATGTTGAATGCTTTTTTAAAACTTCCCATCCTTATTTCAGTACTTCTGCAGTGGGCTTGATTCTGATTTAATTTCTGTGAGTTCTCTAACACTGCAATTTCTTAGCTTCTGTGTTGTAACCCTTGATATATACCAGCAAATTTGAGAGGAGAGTTAAGCTTCTTGCACAGTGAGGCTTCTGGAGTCACTGGTAATGAAGGGTGAGAAGAATGGAGAAGAAAATACAAGTACTGTTTCTTTGTTTGCTTGCTCAAGGAAATCCTTCAGCTGGTCTGTTATTACTAACTAGGTCTGGGAAACATAATTTGGAGTTGCTCACTGTTTCTCAGAAATGTTTCTCCTTTGGAGTCATGTGGTGAAATGTTTATCACTGAGAGAAGTTAGTCAAAGATAAGGTATGAACAATAGATTAAATTCTGCTTTCAGCTGCATTTGTATGTTTCCCACTGGCTCGAGCAGGAGGACTGCAGGAATATTTGGCTGATCCTAATCAGCAACCAGACAATAAAAAGGACCCAGATCTCTCCTTTTTTGTAATACAGGCATAAATATATTCCTGTTGGTTTTAGTGTAACTAAAATATCTGATCCGCTTAAGCTTGTACTGGCTGTTTGTATAATTTAAAGTCACACTGCCTAAATACTGCCTGTATGTAATGTTGTATGTGTATTTTGCAGCACCGGATGGTATAAGTAACTCTGACTCCGAGTACATCAATGAAGCGTTGAGCCCACATATAAGAAAAGTTGAGGCTGCCCAAGATCTTAACGTTTCTGTTCCAGTAACGGTCATAGATGATGCTCCAGAAGTTAGCACCTCTAACTCAGCTGGAGATCAAGAGACAGAGACAAATATCTCAGCTGACTCTGTTAGTACAGGAAACTTTAAAAATAAAAACAACAATGCAGGTTCCTTTGATAAGGGGGACACAGATAGCGGAGCTGTATGCATATCCAAGGACCTAATACATCAGCAACCATCTGAAAATGAATTCAGTCACTTGCCTGTGGAACAGAGGAGAGATATGTTTGAATCTCTCACATCCTCCTTCGAAAAAAGAAATGAAAAGAACTTAAGACTGGAACCCACCCCCAAACATGTTGCGAAGTCTGAGGAATGTAAATCTAAGCTGACTCTATCTCACTCCAAGGCCACAGCTGAAATCAGTACAGCAAAAGAGAAGATTAATCCATTTAACGAATGTAGTAACAGGGAAAGATCTCTCAAAAAAAGTAAATCAGAATTAGAAATCAAATGGCCACCAGCAAAAAAAATTGAAGTAGAAGAAATCCCATCAACACCCACATGGTGTCATCGTGCCCAGAATTCAGGAACGAACTACGAACCTAAAATGGGTTTGACAACCTTTAAAGTTGTCCCTCCCAAACCTGACGTAAAACATTTCGATAGAGGAGTTTCCCTCTCCACTGGTGCCATTAAGATAGATGAACTAGGCAACCTCGTAGGCCCAAACGCTGGTGTCAGTAAGCACATACCAGGTACCTCTACTGATGAAAGTGAGGAAATCCATCTTGGGAAAGTGAAGGCATTCTGGAGGTCAAATTCTATGGAAAAGCAGAGCGATGACTCTGCTGAGCATCTTCCTAAAAAGTCAGGAGTCACCGCAAACTCTAAGCCCTTTGCTATAAAACATGAACACAAACCTGTCTGTCTTGCAGCTCCAAAACCTGTAGCACCACAAACTGTCACTACCCAGGTAGCTGAAAGACAGTCTGAGAATGAAAGGACCAAACCACCTGCTCCAGTTACGCAGTCTCAGGTAACACCGTTAGTGGCCCCAGCCACTAATAAGGACAAGCTGGAGCTTCCATTTGTAAAGCCACATAGGAGAACTTCAAGTCAGTACGTTGCCTCTGCCATTGCAAGGCACATCAGTGTAACTACCTTTAATTCTGACTCTACAGAATATCATGAGAGAGATGAGAATAAGCAAGGGGCAGGAGAGGTTAAAACTGAAGCAGAAGTTTCACCAAAAAGATGCATTATTGTGGCCAAATATAGCCCTGTGGAAACAGAATCCGCAGAAACCAGAGAAACGCTTTCAAGTATTTTTACTTGCAGTCAAAAAGCATCCCACAGGTTTACACCTGGTGATAATTCTGGCATGGAAAACAAAGTAGTTAACATCAGGGCACCAAATCAAGCAACTCCTCTGAGCTTCTATAAAAAGAATGCCAGTGTCCCACTTACTAAATCCTCTTCAAAGGATAACAACAGTGCAGAAGATGGTCATGGTCTAAACAGCAAACAAAGCATAGCGGAGAAAAAGACGTGTGTTTTGTTTGACCAGAAGTGTGAGACTTTGACCCATGCTAATTCGGCCTCATCTCTCAAGTCTCCTGACCTCCAAGGAGTCTCACCCTCTTTCGGCTCAGCTTTGCGAGTCACTAAATGGCCCCCGGCTAATGGCGTACAAGTTGGTTCGCTTAAAGCTTCACCCGAGCTAAATGGCGCAGCAGCAAACGCACAGTCAGAACAGGAGGAGAAACCTGATGATTCGGATATTAATGCTACCAGTGAACCAGATGTGAATGTGCAGACCAATATCTTTGGACCAAAGAAGAAGTTCAAACCTGTCATCCAAAAACCGGTTCCAAAGGACACGTCGCTGCACAGTGCCCTGATGGAAGCCATTCAAACAGGAGGGGGAAAGGAGAAACTCAGAAAGGTAAAGTGGAGGCTTTTTTTAGCCTGGTCAGACTGCAGAGCCCTGTATTCACACTGTCGAGACACCAGAGGTATTCTAACTGGTACAGTTGCTGGTGAGCTGGAGTACACAAGGCATTTGAAAAATTTATAATGGCAAAATACAGAACAACCCGCTGCTTGTTCTGCACACCCTGTCTATTAGGCAGCACCACGGCTGCTGCACTAGCTGGAAGAGGCAGAGGGTACCGAGATACACCATCAAAGAGGGGTAATTAAGGTTAGCCTAAGAGCCGAACCGGCATTTCAGTGTGTTGTGTAAAAACAGAAACACACGGCGGGGAGAAAATGCGCGAATACCTGCAATGAAGGAAAACTGCATTTTATATTACTAGGTGATACTAGTTTGCCACTGACTTCGTGCTCAGAGGATACGAGCCTGCGTCTGTGAGTACAGCGTTACTGTCTAGACGTGTCCTCGCCGTTCGGCCTGAGTCAGGGCTGTAAAAGCAGGCCCAGAAGAAGACAGACTGACTAGTCTCCATAGCTTGCATTCTGGAACAAGTGCCAAAAGTATTGTTAATAGTGTTTCCAAACTATCTCTAAGTAAATCTCTAATAACGATCTATTCTTTTCATATTCTAGGTTTCAGAGGGTGCACTAAATGGCAGTCACAGGAAACCCTCCTACGTTGAGGCAGAGACTCAGCGCTCAGCCCTGCTAGCAGCAATTAGAGGCCACAGTGGCACCTCAAAGCTGAAAAAGGTAAGAAATCACGACAGTAAGTGATCTTTTTAAGTGCAGGCTGTTCCTGCTGGGTGTTTTGAATAAACCCAGATATGCCACAAACTAAATGTGCCGCCAAGAGAAAAGTTAAGGGGGGAGTAGTATGACACAAGGCCTGATCTGACTTACGCAGATAGATAGCGGGTCCGATCCTGTCTTCTGCTATAAAACTTAATACTTTCAAACGGTGTGCTTTTAGCTGAGAAAGTAGCACACAGAAATCCAAACGAATTACAGGGAGCGTACATAGAAGACATCAAATGTTCACCATTTTCACATTTAGGTGGGATTTTTTGTACTTTAGGAGCATGCAGTTAGATTAATATATTTGCATTACCCACCATATGCATTACATCCCAGTTACCTGAAGACACACTAGGGCTTCTTCATGCATGCTGTTTATCTGTTAACATAGCTGGTGCATGTAAGTTGTATGCAAGTAATTGGTGTTGAGGGAACGTCAACTTTCACCGCAGCAGGATGATTCCTTCTGGCTGAAAGATTTACCTAATCTTTAAAGCATCTCTTATTCCTAATAGCCCAAACCTGCGTTGTTCTAGCCTTTCACTTGCTTCACTAATCCAGCCAAGGATATGTATTTGGGAACTGGGTTCCCATTTCCCTCGTGCAATGACTCAGGCCATTTGCACATACCCGGATAGCTGGCATTGGATAGAAAGAATCTCTTGTCTGTGTTAGGGAATTACTTCGTCCTTCCAATATCTTCCTGCCCTTGCTGCACGCAGGGCACAGCTTCCTCGGAGCTTGAGAGCAGGTTGGGCTAGGCAGCAGCCATCTTCACACATGCTTAGCTGCATTCTGCATTCCTTGGGAATAAATGTACATTTGTGTAAAAGAGGCTCTGACGATGAAGTGGTGGTGTATTAGCACAGAGACTTTTTGGATTGCTTTCCTCCAGCAGAGAAGCTCTCGCCATCATTTTAAAGGAAGTCGCCTAGAAACCATACGCTGCTTTTTCATACCACGTCACCTGTGGTAGTTAAAGCACCTTGTTTGTCTGTGTACAGGGTGAGGTACAGGTGTGCTATGATGACAGGGCTGTCCCTTTCATGTTATCTCAAGTGTTCGTGTTTTATCTGACATGGCATTATTCCCATAGGTGTTTGTGCACAGTGAAGGGATAGAATACAGGGGCCCTCTGAATGTGGATTATTTGATGGGAGATGAATCCTTCCGTTTTTCACCAGAGAAGTGTTGCGCCTCAGTTTCTCTCAGAAAGGAATGCTAATGCATCTGCTTGAAAACCTCCCATTTGGCACACGATACTGAATTTCCTAATAATTGCTAAATCATTGTAATTGCTAACAATTTATCACGATTATTACTAGTAATGTTGTTAACAGCAAAAATACTTGTTGAGACTGTTGACAGAAAAGCTGTCTTAGTCTGAAAGATTGCCTCCTCTCCCTGCATTCATTTAAAGTAGGATGAGTTTCTAAGCTGGTAATTCGTGCAGAAATTTTGGTTTCAGAAATTCCACAGAAACACGCTTGGAAGAGCAATCAATTGATTTTGTTCTCAGTGCTTTCGCATAGTTTTCTCTGGTACTGTTTTATTTTATTTTATTTTAGTACGGCTGAAAACTTGAGGTTTAATGACTTTTTTTTCAATGAAGCCATGTCTGAGAGCTCAGATCTAGAAGAGCCTTCCTGTCATCTGAGATTACTTCTGTGCAGCTCAGACTGCAAAAGTAACGAGATTCCTGGGTGGCTACTGCAGCCTTAATATATCCTCCTGATTCCCAAACCCTCGTGGTTGTTTCCAGATGGATACCAAGTCCAAATCTTTCTCTTACCTTACGTGCCAAGAAGAGTTACAGGATGCTGGAGCTTGCAGTAAATAAAGATTTTGTTTCTGAGAGAGAGTCAGTGCCAAATCCTTTATTCTGGTGATCAGCCCAGCTGAGTGATGGCAGTGAGTAGTAACAGATGTTCAACCCCGTGAGCAAACAGAAGCTCTATGTGTTTTACATCATTCAAGCAAAGCGAAATCGGGGTACCGAAAGTGCATCGAATGTCAAATAATTGCAGTTTAGTCATGCTTGATACTAATCGCCTTCTTTCAACTGCACCACGCGCAGATCTCCTCCGTGGCCTCCGAGGAGCTGCAGAGTTTCAGGAATGCAGAGCTGTCCTTGCAGAAGGCAGAAGACCCTCCGGAAGAGCGGCTTCGCATCCCACCCGCCCCTGCCCAGCCGCCGCCACCTCCCGCTCAGCTGGCAGCAGCAGCTCCTAAATTCTCTGCCACGGCTACAGGTAACCTTGGGGAGGCAAGGCAAGCCCTGATGGAGGCCATTCGCTCTGGTGCCGGAGCAGCAAAGCTGAAAAAGGTAAACGTGCTTTTGTATTCTGTTGTGGATGAAACAGCCTGTGCTTGCTGGGCTTTGAGAGCCATTTACAAGCTGCTCTAGCCATGCATTTCTTCCATCAGAAGAAAGTCCATGCACTGTTTTTTCTAAGTGAATCAAAGATCAGGAGTGTATTTCAAACCTTTGAACAGCTATTAAAACGCACTATTAAGACTAAAACACTCCTGTGCATATATGCAGTGTATGAGTAGTCAGTACTTTTTTTTAAAGAGTACATCAAGAGCATGAATATAATTTCAGAAAGCGTTTTCATGCCCCTTTCATTCTTGTGAATCTGGGATAAAACTGAATGTCCTTTAGACAAGATGAACCTAGGAAAGATCAGATATGAGACCCTGAAGCAAATTTAGAAATAAGTATTCTCTCCTAATTTCAGTAGTGTGTCCTAGACCTTGATTCCTGACACTTACACCCTGGTCGCACATCCTGAGAGCCGTCAGTAAAACTGTGGGGTCATTTTAATGTCTACCTGAAATTTATTAACTGGATGATGTGTGTTTCGCTTCTGTGGCCAGCTACGGGGCGGTCAGCTCCCAGATGGCTGTGCTCAGTTGCCGGGGTGTGATTTTTGGAGTAGCTTCACTTATCTCTTTGATCAAAAAATTGTTCTTCCTAACCTCGAGTTACACTGCATTTCTTGGTAAAGAGAAGCAGATCAATTGGCCTTAGCGGAGTCATCCCAATATCACACTGCAGTATCCAAGAACAGACTTTGACCCAAGGACTTTAGGGAATGTACAAAAGCAGATGTAGTTTTCCCAACACGTGATTTAGCCGATGCCAACCATAAATGTGTAAATAGGCTTTAACCTTGCTTGCTTGTCCTCTTTGAAATAATTTTAAAAAGATAATCAAATTTTAACATTAAAAAATAGCCAAAAAAAATCTTGTTTCTGATAAACTAGAAATTCCACAGAATCTTACAAATGGCACAAACAAATCAGTGTTTCGGGGAACTTTACATCAGCATGCAAACAGAAACCTGGATGTGCAGTTATTTTGCATGGGAAAAATTACATGTGTATTATGCATGCTATTAGGAGGAGTGGCTGAGGTCACTTGGTTTGTTCAGCTTGGAGAAGAGAAGGCTGCGGGGTGACCCCATCGCAGTCTACACCTTCCGCAAGGGGGGGCAGCGCAGGGGGAGGTGCTGGTCTCCTGTTACTGGTCACCAGTGACAGGGCACAAAGAAATGGAATGAAGCTGTGTCAGGGCAAGTTCGGATGGGACGTTAGGAAAAGGTTCTTCACTGAGAGGGTGGTCGGTCACTGGAAGAGGCTCCCCTGGGATGCAGAGCAGGCACCAAGCCTGTCAGAGTTCAAGGAGCATCTGGACGACGCTCTTAGTCCTGTGGTTCCGTTTTAGGTAGTCCTGCAAGGAGCAGGGAGTTGGATCTGACGATCCTTATGGGTCCCTTCCAACCTGAGGTACTCTATGATTCTAAGACGACAAATTATGAAGAAATAATACTCCGGATCAGGCTGTTATTTCCCCACTTCACCAATTTACAGAAAAAAATGGGATTTGGACGTTCAAGAATACTTCATGCAGTTGTTTTCTAGATCTTTCCAAATTCCTTTTTCTTCCAACTACATTACTCTTGCAGAAGTCTCCAAGGGGACCCATAGCTCTACTCATTAAAACAAGTCTTTATCATATCCTTGGGGATTTATTTCAAAACAGTTGGATAGCGAGTGCAGGCCATGAAAGTAAGCCGGATATACCGATGTGTTCTGCTAAACGCTGTGCCTGTCTTCTTTCATTTTCAAGAGGGAGTAATTTTTGGTAGTTTTGACATTGAAATGACGGAAGAGTACATCTCTCATTATATAGGTCTTCTATGAAAATAAAAGAGAGGAGTGTTTTGTCCAAGGCAGAGTATGGTTTTCTTAGTACCGTGCTGTCCTTGCAGGTGTTGGATATGCAAGCTAAGTCTTGTATGTGCCAAAGACATTTTATCACTTTGACATCTGAGATCTCATGCCCGTGATAACTGATGAAAGTAAAAACGTTGTCAGGTTTCTCAAAGACTCTATCCAGTGCGTATTAATACATCTTCTAGCTTGCTGCATTAAATGAAAGTCGAATTCTGATCCTTCCCTGCAGTTGGACAACTTGTGGCAGCAAAAGTTGAACCCGTAGAGGAGAGAGAATACATGATAGCTGTGTGTCAGGGTTTTTTTCTTTTACAGCTGAAGAACGTGTCTCCAAGGAACACTGAGGTTTTTTGTAGACAGTGTCTGGCAGGTGGTTTTGTGCCAGGGCTGAAGCAAACTTTTTTCTTTGTTTTGCCTCCTCTGTCAAAGATCTATGGTGTTGTGATTTGGAGATGTGAGCGCAGAGCCATTTTTGGCTTTGCATTCTAGAAGATTTTGGTGGCAGCAGCTAGAGAGCAGAGTAGGTAGTTCAGTTCAGTAATTGCATCTGTTTCTCTTCCATTGTCTTCTCAAAGTTTTCTGGGACAAGGGCTTCTGATGGTGAAGTCATTTATTTAGCTAGTATTGTGGGGAGCTGGGAAGAATCTGCATTGCTTAGTTATGTATGACTCAGTTTGTGCTTATTTATGAGGGGTTATTTGCAATGGAAGTAGATCAAACAGGGCTGTCAGGGGAACCAAACGTAAAAAGCAACCAATTGCCTAGATAAGGAGCATCCCAACAAACATTTGAGCTCTATTAATATCTGTGAAAAGGCAACTCCTCCACTCCACCCCTGATTACACAGCTGTTTGCCGAAGTCACGAACTTTAAGGTTGAAAGATCCGCTGTGCAGGAAGGGAGGAGAGAAGTTGCTGCAGCCTGACCTTGCCTTGCTGAAAGTCAGGGTCTGCACAACATAGGCTGTGACTGGGTCGGCCAAAACAAACCCGAGCAGAAACAGGGACTTGAGGGAAATGCCAAGTATAGGTAAGACAGTATGCATATAGGTCTCCTGGCTGTTCTTTAATCCGTTTCTTGGAGTACTGTGCCTGCTTTGGTAAATAAATCATACTTTGTTTTGAAGAAACAGCTTCTGTTTTATTGCACGCCGTTGCTGTCCACAGACTCCCGAAGGAAAATTCTTGTGGGTGCCAAGCCCAGTTGGGCTTGCTCAGTGAAATGGTTCATCCCCAGTGCAGTGCAGTTCAGAGACCTGCCAGAAAGTGGTTACCCTACAGATCCTACCCGAAGGGAACGGAGACGCAGACCTGTTACTGGAAAGGGATGAACTTACCAAACTGGAAAAGACCCGACAATGTGCAGGGAGTAACCCGTTTCTTCAGTTTTCAAAATGGTCTGTCGAGGAAGCTGGTGGGTGCTTAACACATCCAAAGCGTAACAGCAAGTCAAGGAGACGGCATCAAGTAAGGCCACCAAGTGGGATGGTTGCCCTAGTGCCTTTGGTGGTCCATGGTATTGAGAAATGAATGTGTCTCGCTAGTGAGGAGCCTGCCCCATGGTCTGCCTCCTGCACAACGGGGAATCGGCTGAGCCGGGAAGTAAACAGCTGATCTGAGACCAAAGTTTGGCTAATTCTGCTGAGCAAAACTCAGGTCATGGAGCTGTACCGTTTGAGCTTCTGGTGTTAAAAGTGAACGAGTGTTTTCCTTAAATTGCATCAAGCAACTTCTGTCACAATTTCACATACTTGAGATCTTTTATGTCTAGTTTTTAGCTTTCTATCTCAGAACATGCAAAATAACCTAGCTAGATTTCTGAAATTCTGTATATCATTGCATGTCTATTTTTGTGTCTGTATAACTTGCCTTGGGATTTACCATGATTATCTGTGGAAATAAACATAACTACGCGTGCAAATAACCGTTAGATATCTAGCTGTAGGTATAGTTGCAGCACAAGCGCATGCAGGATTAAAAATCTTACCCAACAAAGAGAAGCTATAAAAGTTGCCTTTGCTTATATGCCATCTACTCATTTTAGGCAGAGTTGTACCCAGGGATTTCGTAGAAATGTTGCAGGGGAATGTGCCTGCATGAGGCAAGTCATATATCTGAAGAACAGGCTTTTGCTTGTGGTAAAACGATTGCTGTAGACCACTTTTTAATGGTATGTGCAAGAGAGACTCTACAGATTGCACGTTTTCCAATAAAGATTGGAGCTGCATCTAAGCAGCCTTTTCTGTTTGCTTGATGAGATTTTGAAAATTAATTTGGGTCTATCACAGTATCCCTGAGCATTCATGCCAGTGTTTGGCATTGGCATTTAGTCACATGAACTCTTGATACGTGCAGTGGATCATTCTGCTGGCAAAGGAGCCGGTTAAGGTAATTACTGCACCCATTACAATGAGTCCCTGGTATACGCTGGGATAATTTGAAGTTGGTTGCCAACAAGTAATGAATGCATCGATCTGAATTATGGCACATTGAGTATCTTCTAGGAAGCATGGCCTAGTTCCATACCTTTATGTCAAGCAGTGGACTATTCTTCTCACATAATCGGAGATACATAATTGTGAATGAAGAAATACTGTTTCTTAATCATCAATGTGTGTGGGTGCAGTGACAGAGATTACAAACTCAAAGCCACAGTTGATGTTGGCTTCGGTGTGCTGGAAATGGGGCGGGAGGCCCCACTAAAAGGTTGGCCAATCTTGATATACCGGTAGTCAAATGAGCCTATAAAGTGATTCTAGTTCCCATGCACAGTGAGAGGCAGTTGTTTGCATGCTGTTACTCTATTTGAATTGAAAGATAGAATTTAATTTGAACTCTTCACCTTGCTAATAATTTATACTGTGACCTATTTCTTTCCTCAAGAATAAAGCTTCTGCCGTGGATACTAAGGCCAAAATGGAAGATTTAGACTTGATCAAATACACTATTCCTGGTTAGGTTTTGTGGTGACCTTAACGTATATCTCTCTGATAGAATCAAAGCTCAGTAACTTTGATTTTGGAAGAGCGCCTTAACATATGTATTCAAAATTAAGCATATGCTTAGATGTCCTGAGGACTAGGAAGGAGGTTATGCATTTGTTTAAGTATTTTCCTGAATCAAAGTCTTTGGGAGTTTCCTTCGTTCAATCAGGAAGCAAAGTACTCATCAATTGATTTTTATGACCAGTGACAGCTAACTTGATACTGAACAGATTTTGACAGTCAGATATTGCATACTCGCAGCTTGGGTTTCTGTTCATTCCACAAAATGAAAGAAGTTCGCAGAAAAATACATCACCTATGTTCCAGTAATCATGTAATTGCGACTGTAACACCTAAGGATGTACGAGGTGTGGGTTTTTTGGGGAAGGATAACACCTTTCAGTAGACCGACTGATACAGCCAGAAAAAAAGCAGGTAAGCTTTAAGTAGTCTCAAGGAGCTGATGAAGAGACCGGGCTTGAAAACAGCCCCACAGGAGAATGTTTGGTTAACAATGTCAGCAGTTGGAGGTTTAAAAATATCTTGAATGATCATGTGCTTTTCTTTGTTATAGGTCCCTCTGCTCGTTTGAACCATGTATAAAGAACAGGTAATTGGAAAATCTAGCCCCGTATGCACCCACAAGCATCATTCAAGGTCTGAAGTGGCGAAAAACATCAAGAAGTTTAGTTTATTCTCTTGTCTGCAAGCCAAAATAAGTTGTAGTTAATTTTCTGTGTGTTCCTGTATAATGGTTCTAAGGGGAAAATATGTTGCTCTGCTGTAAAGCTTCTGTGCCAAGGAATTGTGTTTTGCCTCTGAATATTTAAGGTTGCCAATAAACTATTCTTGTTGGCAGGTTAATAAGAATATAAACATTGTGCAGTCCTGTGTTAATTGTGTTTATGGGAAAAATTAAAAGACTTTGCTAGGTATCTGAAAAGTAATACTCATTTCAAGTTGTTAAAAATATGTAACTGTCTCAAACTATTTACTTGCTTCTTATTTGATTTGGAAAAGGGCTGTAAGCGATTACGGTGAAAACCAGAATAAAGATCCATAAAAAACAATCACAAGAAAAAAGTTATGGTACATTATGAAGAACCAAAATTCCATATGCTGGAGTCATTGGTTTTTAAAATTAGATGGACTTTATATCTCTGGTGGAACTCTGAGAAAGCAGACAATCAATAATGAATGTGAGACAGTGTCTATTGAAGAGTTACTTATGGGATATGACGTATAGAATGCTAATACGCAGAGATATACTGAACCCTAGTAACATTCGTGGCATTTTAAAAATACAGAGACACCTTAAAGGATCTCTGTTCGCAGCCGACTGTGAAGGTTATAAATAAGATTCAGAGTACTGCGTAGAAGTCCAAGATTTCAAATTAATTTCTGCACTGCAAAATGAAGGGAAGCTGGTTTGTATCAGTAACCGGGACTTTTGTCATCTCTTGTTCAGGTCATGCTTAAGTTGGCCCTTCGTTTCCAATTCGTATGGCTGTTGTATGTTGTCTCACAGGTATTTATAACAGCATCTTTTTCAAATGTTAACTACTTTGGTAGTTGTTGTTGTACATATTTTGAAAATATTTCATTAAATCGATTAAGTTAAAAAGGACGAATGAAAATGCTGCTTCACATTTCCTATATTGTAATGAGACTGAAGAAGAGGAAGTTTGTACATTTACATTTTTATAATCACAGACCAGAGTGGTGGCAGATTCTTTTTTTTTGGAGCTGAAATTTAAAATGTATAGCTATGTAATGTTGAAAGCACGAGAATATTTAGCCATCTGCATTTAATGTGACTATATATTATGTATTGTAAAATACTGATGTCTGTTAGTGCCACAAATAAAACCAAAATCAAAACCTGACGTGGCTTGAAAGACTTCTTTTGCGAAATGTTTTCCATTTACAGAAAGAACTTAGAACTAGAGATGGACTGAAGCAAACCAGTATACTGTGTTTGATGTCTCAGGTCTAATATAAAATGTCTCAAGGTGGGAAAGAGCTCACAACTAATAATCTAGGAACACAGTAGAAATCACCAGCTAGAATCAAGATGTCAGAGTTATATACATTTCGATAATAATGCAGTACTGATAATGATCCATTTCCTCATTAGGGAAGCTAATATATTCAGCATTAAGGTGCTCTTGTCACTCCCTAGGATAAATAAGATTCCCTTTGTTGACTGGTTAGCCTTCTTTTGCCTTAAAAGTCTTCTCAGTGTGCTTTAGGTCAGAAACAGTAACATGTTAAAAATGCTATCACAGGAGAGGATTTGGTCACTCGTAAGCGTGAATGCTGCAGATAATCCCACCAGCAGCAAATACAGCTTCCTTGGTTAGGTGCTGTAGGACAAAATTCAGTGCAGGTCTCCTTCTTCTTGTTCCGAGTGTTGCGTGAAGGCCCTGGGTCTGTGGCCCCTCCTTGCTAAGGCTCCTTTAGTGTAGTAGGTTGTGTGGGCACTTACTTTTCAGTGTAAGGGATCCAAAACTGGATTTTGAGTAAATAAGGTCCTCCAGGCTTTGCAAAGCAAAGGTTCTGGTTCTGGGTGCTTGTCGCTGTATAGAACTAGAGTTTATAAAAGAGTTATTCATGGATAAACTTCTGAGTAGGGAATTCCCATGGGTAAAAACTGTAAGAACAGCTGCAAGATGAGATGTCACCTTCACTGTGACAGCAAAAAAATGATGAAAAATCCTGCTTGCTCAGTCACAGCTTGAGCTAAAATGGAGGGGGAGTTCAGCTGTCTACAGTAGGAAGCTAGACTGGGCGTTCATTCCCTTCTCTTGTTCGTGGGAGTTGTGTATGCTCTTGTATTGTCATCCAGGTGCTGTTGAATTCCTGGTAGCAGCTTAATGTAACCCTAAGTGGATGGAAATTTTACTATAAACCCGTTTATAATTAAGTCTAATTATAGGTACGACCCTTCCATATAACTTTCTATTAATGCTTTTAGTAGCCTTCATTTGGGAAGTAATCGCGCATCAGCATTTTAGTGTCTATCAGGCAAGCATGCGTGAAGCTCTTCGCCCCCTCATCCCTTCTTTTACCCTGCTTCACAGCTCGGAAACTGGGTCCTTGCTGGATGAAATTAATTCAGGAGGTGCGCTCCAGCACAAGTTGGCATTCAGTCCGTGGAGCCAGGCTGGAGCTCATCCCGAGTTAAAAGAAAAACCCCAAAATGTGTCTGGTGAAGACATCGTGTGCTCAGCACCAAGTATTCTCATCCGGATAGCGGCTCGTGCTGGCCCACGCCGTTTGCTCGAGGTGGCCACGCCACCAGGTTGGTCCCTGACCTCTCGTCCCCGGCACTTGCCGCCGGACAACCCGCGGGCTGGTTTCTTCCTGAAGGGCTGGAAGAAGGAGAGCGAGCTCCTCTTTCCCCGGTGTCTCTGGCCGTCCAGGTTCTCCCCACATACGCTTACCTCAGTCCACCAGAGGGAAGAGCCTGGTACGCGCCCCATTCACCTGGTCCTTCGTCTTGTCTTTTTGAGTAAGATGTTGAAATGAGGTGAAAAATGGTGCCACCGGGGAGATTGAGTGGAGAGTTTGGGTTTGGTACCTTTATTCCTTGCAGAGGTATAAATCGATGTTCAGGGCTTAGAGAAATCTAGTCTCCTGTCTCAAATAAAATTTGTAGGCCTCTCCTTTTTTACATGTTTTTATTAACTTTTTTTTTTACAGAGCTCAGAGTATTACTCAACTGTAAAGCCAGCATTAAATCGCTCTGATTAGATATTTAATTTTAAATAATACTGTCTGTCTGCATGAGCTGTTTGACTTCCGGAACTTCATTATAGATTCTTTTTTTCTTGTACAGACAGCCTGCTAATGTTGGTCCTGCAAAGTGTTGGATCAAAAGACCTTTTGACATACACATCAATCTACAGAGTTTTGAACATGGCAGGATTCAACTTCCCCAGCTCATACAAGTGATTTGCACAATTTATGCTACATTTACCACAGCCAAAAATTGGCACTTCATGAGTGTGTAGGGAAAAGGAAGAGAATGAGAGACACGTTTAAGGACTGATGGAAAATGCCACCCCGAGATAGTGTGCGATGTTTTCCCTCTAACCTCTCCAGAAAAGAACGAAGCAGTTCTGTTGTTCGATGCTGCTTAGCATTAAGCTAATGGTTTAATTAAATGCAGAGATCTGCACAAATCTTGATTTGAGTCAGTTTGAATGAAATGTTCATAAATTGGTTCTTCGTTGGTGCAATGGGAAAAGTAGTTGTCTTCTACAACAGTTAATGAGCAACTTTTACGCATTTAGAATATTTATTTGTGTACTGTTTCTCTACTTATCTCTAAGCCTCTGTTGAGTTACATGTGCATTATATGTGCCAATGTGCTTTGCCTCTGAGACCTGTTAAGATTTAGGAGACTATTCCTGTTCTTACTCCATTTGTTGCTGTTGAGCACACACAATAAAATACAGTATACCCCTGCTATAGCTGTAGCTGCCATAATGGTTGCGTTTCCCCGCTTGCAGAAAATGACTTCTGCAATGGCAGAGTTCATTTTTTAAAGATAAAATGAAACAAAGACGTTCCTGATTTTTCAGTAATGTTCACCTGGATTTGGTGCAACATTGTTCCGATCTGCTTTTCTTTTTTTTTTGCTGAGTAGGGTGTGGAGTTTGATTCATTGCCGATGTCTTCATGTGGCTGGAGAAAGTTTCCATGCAGTTGAATTCCCAGGGTTGTTCATCAGAGTATGCTAAGATGGATGAGCCTTTCTAAGAGCAAAAAGGTACTTTTTTTCATCACTGTTACTAAATATTATGAGGTATTTGCTAAATTTGGTTAAGTACTAACAGGCTACATGGTGATGCACCAGATATAAAAGTCACTCTCCTGTGTTTGTCTACCAATTTGGGGATATTTTGGTTCTTGTTTAAACAGTTTTCTGATGTGTTGCAATATTGAAGGATCTTTAAAAAGAGAGATAAAATAGAACTACTTAACAGGAATATTGTGTTTTTCACACTTAAGGAGTTTAAGAACAAGCTCACTTCCACTGTCTGTTCCCTCCCATCACTCACTCCGTATGTACGGGCACGCACGCACACTTCATCGTTTCAGGAAGTCAGGAGTAGTTAAAAATGCATCTTTACCACGGGATCCTTTTCCATTTTTAAAAGTAGCTTTTTTTGTCCTCTAAAATAGGAACTTTCAGAAAGTCAGGGTCTGAGTCTTGACGCAGTCACGACAGCTATACGCAGTCTAGTGCTGGAAGCAATGCCAGATCCAGCTCCAGATAACGCTGTCTTCAGCCAATTTCTTTTCCTTTTGCTTTTTTTCTTCTTCAGTTTTTTGTCTGTAGACTGATAAAAGCGTGTGCGTGCCACGTCTCTTTTCTGAGGTCATTATTGTGCTCGAAGCCCTAAAGGTTTCCCCCTGAACAAAGCATAGTGGTGTTGCAGTTGAACGTGGGGCTGAAAGAGGACATTATTCGTACACAGACGCCACTGTCCAGTTTGCAATTCAGGAGACGGAAAAGGAGACCTTATTGAAAGAGCAAGGCTGTGGAACATCATTGTCTTCTGCACCCTAACCTGTGTTTACTGCCGTAGGAACAAAGCAAGCACAGTGCAAACAGGCACGGGTTTCCTTTGTCTCGTTCCACGCGTCCAACAGAGGAGTTTCTGTCAGAAGCGCTGGGGTCTGTCCCTTGCCGTGCTTGGCGCGGGGAAGTGGGTCGTGACTTGAGGGTTCTGGTTTGGGTGGCACCACTGGTGGGTTGCGTCACTTTTTCTTTTTTTTTTTTTTTTTTTGTGCCTTGCAATAAACCGAGCCGTGGTTTGATTTAGCCAGTACCCGAGATGGCAAACCGGGTGCCTCCACTACGGCGATGGGCAAAGGCTCCGCCGGTGGACGAACGGCGGCCCGGGCGGAGAGTGATTCCTGATCCAGCCTGCGCGCACCTGCAGTCCCCTCATCCCGGTTTCACCTCCTCCTTAAGCAGAGGTGATGGTAAGGGCAGAGGGAGACGGATGCGTCTGCCCTCTGACAAAACCTGGGCGCGAGGCCCGTGTAACCCGCAGCGACCCCGACGGTGCGAGCGGCCTGCGGGAGGCACCTGGGTGGGCAGGAGCTCCGCCAAAACCGCCGGTACGGCGGGATTTTGGAAGTCGGCAGAGAGACCCCGAGGCTGCAGGACGGGTACCTGGTCGGTTAACGCGCTCGAGACCGGACTCGACTATCCCCGCTGTAGACCCTTTGCTGCTAAAATCCAGCCCCTCGTCCCCAGCGAGCCGAGGCGGAGCGCAGAGCGGTGGTTCGGCCGCCTGCAGCGTGCCCGTCCCCTCGTTCCGTAGCCTCGCCGCTGGCCTTCCAGACTTCCCAGCTTGTGGAGGGAGCTGGCGGAGGCGATTTGCAGGTAGCCGGTGCTGCAGAAGCGCGGGGAGCTGTATTTGTGTGTGTCGGTGAATAATTTAGCAACAATCCCGCGTTACGTAAAATTGCCGCTTTGCTGCTGCTGGGGCCAGCGTTCGTACAAAGTGTTCTTCTAAGCCCGGTTATACAAGTTAAAGCTTGCTAGTTTTATCCTATGCATCTGTCATTAGAGAGAATTTTTCCAGGTTCAGACTGGGAATCGGAGCAGGTCTTTCATTCCAGGAGAGGGCCGTTCCCCTTCTCATTCTCACTTACAGTCCTGATCATCCTACCTGTTTTCCAAACAGTCAGTTTTGCACTCGGTTGCATATTAGTGCTGGTTTTCTCCACAGAGAAGGATGCTGTGTAATGTTTTCCCGTACAAACGCCATGGCAGTCGTCCATCCTCGCAGACTTTTGCCTTACATTAAGGAGCAAGCCAAGACCCAATTCCGTGCGGAGCGGCCCCCTGCCCTGTGGATGAAGCCTGTGCGCTGGTGTGGGCTGGGAGCACAGAATCCGGACGGATTTAGATATATCTTGTTTTGGCTTCAGGTTGGAAATTGTTCCTTTGAGATTCTACCTCTTCTCTGCTCAGAGCGGGATTAAAAGGTTAGGGAATGAAAACAAAGAGGAGTATTATTGCCACCCAAAAGCGTGCTTGTAAGGATAAAGTGAGATTGAAAAGCTGCGGTAATTCAACACCAGGACGCGTCCAGAAAAAGAGAAACTCACAGGTTTCCTTAAGGCTCTGCATCTCAGCTGCTGCTTCTGCCGTATTCTACAAGTGTTGCCAAGAGATGCTTGGTTGAAAATGCAAATATGTTCAAGGCTGAAGGATCAAAGAGCAATTAAATTAAAAACTGCTGACAGGTCAATCTTAATAGTCATTTCCATGCTGAAATAAGTCAATAAATCTTAGCTTGCAATAAATCTTACCACATAAAGGTGGGCTTGCATAACAGGAAAATGTAGTAAAATATAGCAATATATTTTATGCAAATGCTTTTTAAAAGTAATGAGTAGCATGTTTTATTCATCTTGTCCTGGCATCAAAGCGGTCAAGAAGACATTGGACTTCTGGAACGGGTTAATTCCTTCGCAGCAGCGGTATGCTGAGCAGGCAGAATGTCTTCTATTTATATTACTATTTACTTATATTCGTAAATACAAGCCTTAATTGAGCTCCTGAGCCCTGCTGCGTTTGGTACTGTGCAAACACAACGTGAGTGACTGTCCCTGCCCCAAAGACCTTTACAAACTAGAAAAGTCAGAGGGAGAGGAGGATGGGAGCAAAGCAGTCGGGTGACTTGCCCGAGGTCACCCGAGATGTCAGTGGCGGAGGCAGAACTGGCGCTCGGGATTCCCGTGTCATACTTTGGCCCCGTTCTCCAGGTCGTGCAGCTTCCTGGCCTATATACTAAATACAGTGAGTACGGGTCAGGTAAGAAAAAAAACCTCACCCGCTCGTGGTGTGGTTCAAGCGTCGGAGAGGCGGGGAAAGCAGGTGTTGAGCTGGCTTTCACACCAGACACCTTAATGTACCCTTGTGTTTTCATTTGTTTCTCCCGCGTGCATAAAGTAGGAAATACTAGATAATATTCCTAGGTACTTCTGTCTGTAACTAGACCCATCTCCAACAAACACCTAATACAAGAGGCAGCTGGAATCCAGCTGCTAAATTTAAAACAGGTCTTCTGCACGGTAGAAGGTCCCTGATGGTTAAATAGCCTCCCTCCCCCTTAGGGCTTGCCCCCCACCTGTGGCTGTGCTGCCCGCTGGCCCCGAGGGAAGACCCGAGAGGAAAAAGCTCCTGGTATTGCCCCTTCGAGTGCTTTAACAAGGACCTTTCTATCAGCCCCTCTGTAAACACGGGGGGGCAGCCCGGGCAGGCAGCTCGGGGTGGGGGGAGCACGCATCGCTTTGAATCATTTGCACGTTCTAAATCATTGGGCACCGTCTGTGAAGAGTAGATCTTGTGTTACGTGCTGCGCTTGGGAGGCAGCGGAGACTATTTCAGGCTAATAAAATTCCCGACAAGTGACCCGGCACAGGAGAACTCCTGTTCTCCAGGAAAAGCCCTACATCAGCACAGGCTCACAACTCGCCCTTCTTTTCACGGTGGAAAGAGTGGGGATTTTAATCCCGGTTCTAAAACAAGTCAAAAGCTGGCGAGCGCAGTAATTGCACAAGCAAAGAAAGGGCTGGGGGACAGCCTGTACTTCCCCACAGACACACACCTTCTTCTTTTTCTTTTTTTTTTTTTTTATTTTTGCATTGAATCAGAAGAGCTGTTCTTAGGTTTGTGTGGTCTCCGGCAAGATGCAGTACCTCACTTCCAGAGTGTTTTTCCTGGCACTAACAGACCGCACAGAGCCCAACCCAGGGTAATAACCTGCTGCATGTTCCCGAAACCGGGAACAAAAGGTGAGGATTTCTTGTTTTCCTCGGGATGCTGATCTCATGTTACATTACCGAGGGCGCAACGTAAATGAGATTTCAAAACTGATTTCAGCCAGGTCCCTTCGCGTACCTTTTCCTTTAACCGGAAGAAAGTTTTCCAGCGTTGCCAAAAATGGGAAGAATGTGCATTCGCTTCGTATGCCCAGGACAGGGAACTGTCACCAATAATCAAAGGTGGCATTAGAAAAAACAGGTTAACTTTCCAGGGGAGGTTTCTCCGCAGCAGCAAACCAGTCCAGCACTGGAGTCTGCCAGCGAAATACCAAAAGGAAGGCGTAAACCTGGTTTTGTAAGAAACACCTCCCAGCGCTGCCTGACCTGTGCCTGGGGGCAGATTTTATTTTTAAGTGTGTGAGGCAGAATTATCGGAGGTGAAGAATCGGGGGTCAGACCCGCGCGGTCAGGAGACCGCTCTCCAGCATGCCGAGGGTTGCGTTTTTCTGGTTTTCGGGGAGCAGCTCCTGGCGCGAGGTTTGGTCTGCCCGATTCGGGAAGCTCCATGGCCTGTCCGTGGGGTGCGGGTACGAGCGTCAGCGCCGTCCTCTCCCGCCTCGTCCCCCCGGCTGTGCTGCGGGGGGAAAAGAAACAGAATAAGAAGGATTAAAGTACAGCGTTCCCCGCGAGCACTGTCGTCGTGCCGGGAAGCCTCCCCGCCTGTCGGACTGCCGAGTATTTGACCCACATTTGCCAGGGAGCAGAGAAAGGTAGTCCAAGCCAGTGCTCAAAAAATATCCAGCCAGATCACTTATTAAGATGTTTTTTACGGCGTTGAGAGGGAAAAAAAGGAGCCTGTCTAAAGTTTTTGCTCAGGCCTGGTCAACT